>PVJO010001293.1:0-147837 GCA_004026905.1 Hystrix cristata
TGGTCTGAAGGCGTGCAGGTGCCCTCGGTGCCCATTCAGCAGTTCCCTACTGAAGACTGGAGTGCTCAGCCAGCCACAGAAGACTGGTCTGCAGCCCCCACTGCTCAGGCCACTGAGTGGGTCGGAACCACCACTGAGTGGTCTTGAGCTGCTCTGCAGACACTTAAGCATAATGGAAATGAGGTTCATGGAAAATAAACAGGTTTCTAGAAAAAAAAAAAATAAAAATAAAGTCCAAGCAGGATCCTGACTTACAAAAAAGAGAAGCTCAAGAACAGGTTCCAAAACTAAGTTTGGATGTGGCTGGTGTTACATCCCTCCCTGGGGAAGTCTAGAAAGCTAGAGCAAGACGGGCAAAATCAAAGCAATAAAAGCTTTGGGAGCAAAGACCTCAGTATGGAATTCTGTACTGTCTACATCACAACACTGTCAAGTTATTTACAATTCTAATTAAATATCATAATATTTTTACAAGTTGTTAAAAATATTTCCCCCACAAATTGTGCGTGCATGTGCGCATGCACAGTGAGCATGAACCCAGGGACTCATCTGTAGTAGGAAAGCAATCTACACCGAGCTACATCCCAGCCCCTCCCAGTTTTCAGCCCTAAACATTATGAAATATCTTCAGATACATGCAAAGGCACTCTACCAAACTTGTAACTGCTCAAATTTGTGTAATTATAAGTAATGTATCTGAAAAAATACACATTACTGAAGGAAAAACTATTAAACTGTGAAAAATATTGACCTTTATTTGTTTGTTTTGGTGCTGGGGATCGAACTCAGGGCCTTGTGCTTACTAGGCAAGTACTCTAACCACTGCGCTAAATCCCCAGCCCTTGACCTTTACATAAACCCAAAATATTGTTCTAGTTCTATAACATGTATCCGAAGTGCACTTAAATCAGTATTTTCTGTTGAAAATAACACACTGGAATTTTTTTTTTTAAATGTGACCATGATAAAAACAATTAACCAAAAGCAGCCTTACAAAAAGCTCAGGAATATTTCATACTGTATCCAAAGTACCAATTCAAGACTCACTGCTCCTCCCACCTTAGGGGAAATCATCATCCAAATTTACACAGGACAGTGCTTAAAAGTCTCTCCTGGCCAAGTTGAGGTCACGTGAAAGGAAGAACCATTTATTAGTGGTATGAAACATATGCTTTGTATACCAATATATACATAAACATATGCTTTGTATACCAATATATGTTCTATTATTGTACATAAACACACAGAACAATGATTTGGTATTGGTTTTCCAGTATCCCAAATAACTAAGTAGCAACTTGGTTAAAAAAAAAAAAAAAAGCTATCTTACTATTTTAATTAGCTAAAAGATACCAAACTACTCTACAACTATTCTTCTACTATGATTATACAAGTAGGAAAGTAACTACTGGCATCTTTTTTTTTTTTTTTAAACAGAGAAGAAAACAGAGGAGTCTAAAAGGATAAGGACTAAAATTGTTTTACTCAGTATAAAGTTGTAAGTACAAACCATGGAAGTGGTATTTTTCTACACAAACCTGAACAGCTGAAATTGGTTCCAAAAAGTTATAGACCAGGGTTGGAGACTTCTTTGAGAAAATCTACACAGAAAGAGTAGCCACGCTAAAGCAAGGTGTGCTACGTTAGGATGCAAATTTAAGAGAAAGCAAAGATGAGATGACTAAACATACACATTGTGCAAAGATTACAGATTTACTGCCATGGGTTTTTTCTTTTGCAAACATGACAGGCATTTTAGAAATAGGCTGTCCTTATACTAGAAGTCTAAACTACAAGATAAAAACAAAAATGTCTGACGTTAAGCCAAGTATCAAGACAAAAGTTGAGGAGAAAAGGCCATTCCTGAAAGACATGAAGGGCCCCACTGACCAAGACAAGTGTTTCTTTTTGGGGGCCTAGGGGGTCTGGAGATTGAACTCAGGGGATCATGGATGGCAGGCAAGTGCTCTGCCACCGAGCTACATCCCTAGCCCCCAAATCGTGCTTCTGTTTGGTTGAGTTTCACAACTTGGCTTCCTACCTTTTTAGGTGAGAAAACCCCCAGTGTTCCTCCATCTTCCCGAATGGCAACACCCATCTCAGCCAACAAGGCCTCTCTAGAAGAAAACAAGCACATTAGGACATCAACACCAGAATGCCACTTCAGTCAGTCTCACATGAACCGGAAAATAAAGCACACAATGCAGAAACAACTGGCCATGTCTAAAGTTGATAATGCAAATCTGGAATAATGTGCTTATCTCATCATTAATGAGAAATTATTTTTAAGAGAAATAGTACATTCGAAATAAATTACAGTACGCTCCTGTGTTAAAAGTTGTATTTCCCCAGACAAGAACTCTGTCTTAGGCTGGGGATGGAGCCCAGGGGTAGAATGCTTGCCTAGTCAAGCCTGGAGGTTTGATCCCAGCACATCCCTCCCACACAAACTCTTGTCTCATCTGCCTTGGAGTCAGATACTAATTTATAAATAACATGCCTGTGAATACAAAGGAAGCAAAGAAGGGGATATCTCTTAGGGTGACACATCCATTTGGAAGAACCATTTCTCTAGAACCTTCTCCTAAGAAAACGAGAAAGTAACTTGAGTAAATGGAGTGTGGTCTATAAATGTGATTTTTGCAAATGTCATTTTCCCATGTCCACCCTCATTTTGGTTTAAAAATCCTGGTTCTAATTCCATGGGGAGGAGTGGGTTTAAAACCCACAGCCCCAAGTATAAAGTACATTTTACACCAGTGTTTCAGACCACTCTGCCTTACTGTTTAACTAAAATCCTGGTTTTAAATTTCTACAATAAACAAGAATGGGGGGGGTTATGGGCAGGAGGGGAGCAACACTGAAGAATTGAACTCACAGATTGCTGAACTAAACTCCCAGCCCTTTTTATTTTGAGACAGGGTCTCACTAAGTAGCCCATCTAAGCCTCAAATTTATGATTCTCCTGCCTCAGCCTCCTGGGTAGCTGAAATAACAGGTGTGCACCACACCACCCAGCTAAGAAAATTCTGTTTGTTGTATTTACTGTATCAGTACATCAGAATTCACTTCTGCCTCAACTTCTGTGAAGGGGAAAGACAAGGAATCGCCTTTTTAGCACAAATTTATTCCAGTTCCAACCTAAACTATCCTTTTACCGAAGAAATTCTAAAAAAAAAAGGTAACTCTGAAAGACAGTAGTCAGAACAACACTTTGTCAAAGGCAGCCTAGTTTTAGCGAATAAAAAATTGTTTTACCCAGTATGTTCCATTTTTATTGATCCTCAGCAACATGTAGCATGGTAACTGTTAAGCATACGACCTCTAGAGCATCTTTAAATATGTGGACTTTACTTCACAGTGTGAATTCCATGCCACAAATCCCCAGCCAGGTTGGTTTCTGTTTTGTGCTTTAGGAGGGAAGGTTGTTTGTTTGTTTGTTTTGGGTGCTGGGGGTCAACTCAGGGCCTTGTGCTTGCTAGACAAGCATTCTACCACTGAGCTAAATCCTCAACCCCAGGTTCGTTGTTTTCAACTGCTATTTCATCTTGTCTCACCACAAAAGTAACCCAAACTCCCTAGACAACTTAGAAGAAACATTCCCAGATTTTAACATTCTGACCTCTCCATTCTGATGGCTTCTGTTTTTCGAAGCTTCTCTTCCCAGGTTTCATTCAACTCAGCGATGATCTTTTCTGATTCCTAAGGAAGGAAGCACACCTTTAATATGGCATAATCTTTGAATTTTATATACCCTGTCCAGGAAAGGAAGGCGAGAGGCAGAGAATATGAAGCAGAAGTTAGTAAAGATTTTTTAAAAATATATACTGTAAGAATCATAAAGATTAGGCCTGAAACTAAGTCAGCCCCAGACATAAATCCTCTAAGTCCTCATAAAAATACCTAAATAGCGAGTCTCTATGTGTGCACACACACGTGCAGGTGGAGGAAAGGTAATATTAACTTCCCCAGATGCAAAATGTTTTTCTGACAATCCCTTCTATAAAAGAATAAAGTCCTGAAGGTATTCACTGCTTTGATCTCACAATACCCTCCCTGAACAGGACCTGATAATAAGGACGGATGGATTTAGTATTAAATCTCATGTAACCACTAATGTGACAATCTACCAGTCACCTTCTGAGTGTTTATTACATATAGAAATTTATGAACTAAAACACGATTTCTGCTCTCAAGGAGTTTACTATGTACTGTGATTTATTCATTCCATAATTACATATATCCCCGCTCCATGTAAAGTCCTGTACCAGCAACCAGAGATATGGTAGAGAGCAAAATCCTTGCCTTCTTGAGACTTACACGCTAGTGAGGAGACCAAAATAATGTTGATCAGTGAGTATACGGTACGACGGATTAGTGGTAAGTGCTCTGGAGGAAAATAAAGACATGAAGAGAAGGAACATGGGGAAGGGAAGCAAGGTCGTCAGCTGTGAGCAGAGACGGAGGAGATGCTGCCATGTGGGCAGGGGAAGAGGCAGCAAAGTGCCTGGAGTTTTCTAGGAACAGCCACACCTGTTGGAGGACTGAAAATGGGCGTGGTGGGGGCAACAGCAGGACAGTGAACTATGCTAGAACTAGGGCACTCACAGATGTCTGTGAGGCAGCTGAGTTAGGAAGTCCCAAAAAAGGAACGAGTATATGCAAAAGCAGGAGGAAATGCTCGTCATGGAGAGGAAATCAGAAGTCAGGTGATGATGGTGGTGATACGAGCAGTGATGGAAGCAGTCATAGTGATTAATGAGGGTCTTACAGTTCACAAAATGCATCACTGCATGATTCATTTAACAAGCCACTGGAAGCCGCCTCTGGAATCCCAAAACATAATTATGTACACAGAGAAACAGTGAATAGTATAATAAGCTCTAAGGAGTCTAGCATCTGGTTTTCTGGAGCTCTCAAACTTCCAGTGTAATTCTATAGTTGGACATCACATCAAACCCAAAGGCAAGAGAGGACATAAGAAAGCCACAAGGATAGACTCCAGGCAGCAGCAGCAAATGCAAAACATGCAGGAGTCAGGAGAAACAAACAGAAGCATACAATTGAAAGCAAGAAGAAAAGAAAACTAGCACATCAAGGCGAAGAGCAAACCCAGCTAAAGTTGGAAATGGCAAGGGATCAGTGAGGTCTCTAGGAAGGTAGCTACCTCCAAGGTCGTCCAAAGTGGGAGAAGTGATCAGAAGTCCAAGGTGGGGGTGAGAAGAGGACAAAACCACTCAGACTGGCTTGCCTTTGCCCCCCCAGGGACACAGGCTAACACAGCTGCCGGGGGGGGGCATCTATAGACAGTCCTAAGCAGCAATGATACCATGTAGAACACACAGCACTTCATGGCTGCACCAGGTTAGCGGGTCAGCAACCAAGACAGAGCCACCCAACTCAGCGAAGGGCGAGGAAGCGTGCCTGGCACCCAGGGGTCAAGACCTATCTATAAGCACTGAAAAAGGCATTCAGTGACAACAGAGTAGTGTTAAACACTTCTTCACATGACTCTAAATGGACAAGCACAAAACAACCTGACACCACAACCTGCGTGATCTTAAAGCTCACTAACCATAGCTGGGTAGAACTGTTACAATATCAAGGTAAAGATGAAGGCAGAGGAACAGGACAGGTGGATGCACCTGAGCAAACCCCCAGCTCTGAGTTCTGCTTATATAGTGCAGTCCACAGCCACTTATACTGGTTAGAGATACAAACAGGCCCAAGAGAGAGTTGAAAAAATTTATTCTTCTGCTTGGTTACCTTCACAACCAAGATTTGGCAAGTGCAGAACTCACCTGCTGAAAGCAAAGGTACCCTACAGGAATGCTCTCACTGTTTTGCTGCCAACTCCAACGTGATAGCTCTAATTTCTCTTACCACTTAGATGGAAGATCAGAACATGATTGCTTTATGAAAAGACAATGAATAAGATTGTAAGTATTTTTCATTACGGATTCAAGCTATAATTCTTACATTAGGGAAAAACTGTTTTTTAAAATTTAGAGGAAGGATTAAGGAAAATGATTATTTGAGTGAAACATTCACAAACCTTCAGTGCTAGAAACAGAACCATTCCAGAGATGAGGAAACCGAGGATGAGAGAGGCAAAGCAATTAATCTGAGGCCACATACTCCCCGAGCCAGGCTGACTGCTGGGTTTCTCCACTCTCACTACTATTTTTTTCACAAAAGGCAGAATCAGTAGGCTTTCAAGTATGCAGCCTACAAAACAGCTCGCCATAAACTGAGGAGAACTGAAGGATATTCTATCTTCAGAGGGAGAGAGAGAGAGAGAGAGAGAGAAGACAGCCAACAGGAAGCCAGCATTCAAACTGACTGGTTTTGCAGGCAGTCAGCTCTGTACTTGTATCCAGTGCTGCCCATAATCCACCCTGGGAGCCTAATTTAAGATAAACTGCAACAAAATCCAAAAACCAGAGGGATATCAGGAGCTTTTTTGGGGGGGTAGTACTGGGAATTGAACCCAGGGCCTCATGTATGCCAAGCAAACGCTCTATCGCGGGGCTACATCCCCAGCTTTTTTTTTTCTTTTTCTGAAGTATGTTCTTGCTAAATTGTCCAAGCTGGCCTCAAAGTTTCAATCCTCCTGCCTCAGCCTCCTGAGTAGCTAGGATTACCAGGCTGAGCCGCCAGGTCTGGCAGCAGCTTTCCCTAAGTACCCAGGAATGTTTCACTATCTTTCACACTTTGGTTTCATAGCATGTACGCCTGCATCTCCAGGTCTATAGAACAATGGGTAATACATTATGTTTACATAGCCAAACAATTTCTTCTTGATGATTCAATTAAGGAGGGCAAGAAACCCACAGAACAAATCTGACAATATTAGAGCTGGGTATGGTGAAGTACACATGTAATCCCAGCTACTTGGGAATCTGAGACGGGATGATTACAAATCCAAGGATGCTCTGGGCAGCTTAGGGAAGACTCTGTCTCAAAATAAAATGTATTTATTTATTATTGCAGTACTGGAGACTGAACCTAGGGCCTTCACACTAAGCTACATCTCAACTCTTTTTTTCATTTTTTATTTTGAGACTAGGTTTGCTAAGTTATCCAGGTAAGACTTGAACTGGCAATCCTTCTGCCTCAGCCTCCCAAAGTGCTGGGATTACAGGCCTGTGCTACCATATCAGGTTCAAAGCAAAATTTTAAAAGGGCTGAGATGTAGCTCAGTGGTAGAATGCAGGCCTACCTAGCATGTGCAAACTCTGGATTTACAAAAAAAGAAAAAAAATTATATTTATACACACACACACACACACACAAATTTAAATTTTGATACTTAAGAGGTTAAACACTTACTACATGGATAATTCCCTGAAGCCATCAGATAAACCAAGTTTTACTGTACTCAACACAGTATTTTTTTTTTTTAAAAAACCCCGACTAACTGCCATCTCGGACAATAAACACCAGAGCCACCACACAGTGGCTACAGCCACATATTTAAACCTCACTGAAGCTAGGTGTGGCAACACACACCTGTAATGCCAGCCCAGCACTTGGGGAGGCTGAGGCAAGAGGATTGAAAGTTTGAGTCCCACCTGGGCAATTTAGCAAGATTTTGCCTCAAAATTTAAATTAAAAAAATTTTTTTGATGGGCTGGTGGATGTAGTTCAATGATAGAGCATCCCTGGACTAAATCCTCCTAGACAAAACAAAACAAGACCCCACCTTATTAAACAGGAAAGCAAATTAAGGATACACACATATGAAGTCAGTTTGACTTGTGACTTAAAATGAAAAGCAGTTACATAGCACTCTCCTCCCAAAAAGGGTTATAATCAAGATATTCATGTTACTTATGGAAATAGGATTTTCAGAGAACAAAGAGGAAGGAGCACCTTGTATAAATTAGCATACTAACAACAGATCATATATCAGAAATAAAGAGGCAAAGGGAAACAAACTGTCAGGAAAATAATTACCCCTCTCTACTTTTGTTTTTCCACAGCAGCATTTCTCTCCTGCAGTGTCACGCCTTCGGACACAGTTCCTAGAGATTCTCAAGCGTGTGGACACAGATGCCATCTCCCAGCAGCACCGACATGCAGCCCTGCCCAAGCTGATCTCACCATTCACAGGCTAAGAGCAGAACTAAGGTGCTTACGCTCCAGTGAACACTGAGCTACACCCAACACAAAACTGCAAAGAAGCCATTTTCTCTCTAGAATAAAGCTAGGGAAAATAAAAGATCTCATTTTTGTTGGTTTAAAGGAGAACTAAAACAGTGGGATTTATTTTCTGATTAAAGTAATACAATTTTGTTTTGTTTTAACAGGAAGTAGAGAGGTAGGAGGAGAGTCACTGAATAATGACAGCATTATTCCCTAGAAACTATTTGGAAGACACTGGGTGACCTAATTCTTAAAAAAAACTTAGTTAACACCTTGACTCCTAACATCTGACATTATTTCCAGTTGGTTCCACTTGGCATTTAGGGAGATATTTCTCCGTTATACCAGGATGAATGTCAGAGGAAAAGTTAATCTCATTTGTGTATTAAGCCTTTTAATAAGCAAAGAGGAAGATTCACAATCCGTAAAGAAAAAGTATATGTGCTGCCGAAGCGAGCACAATCCGCAAAGAAAAAGAACATTTTAAGGTCTCACTTCTCCTTCCCACAGAGCCTCTCCACCCACCCAGTTCCAGCCCTGGCTCTGAACAGAACCCTGCACATCAACGCAGTCACCGACACCTGTTTGTGACAAAATTCCTGAATGAAGACACCTTCCTGCACAGGGTTTCACTAAGGTCTCTAGGAAAACCTCAGAGTCAATTTTACCAGCAGCAGAATTTCCCCTGTAGCTTGAAGGTTGAATGGAAAGCTTTCTCACCCCTTTCCCCTTGCTAGGCATTTCAGAACTTCTTTCACTTTCTGAAGGAAGAAACAAGATCATTATTTGTATTTCTGAAGTACCTTCTTTTTGAAGTGAGTATCATGCTTAGGGGAAAGGTGGGATGATCAAGAAAGAAAAAGTGGAAGCCCAGTCTTGGTATGAAATCTTTTCTAGGCGCACTTGAAAATCAAAATAAAAGCATGAACATCGTCAATTATCAAGCTTAGTTCGCTTTTAGTGGTCAAGAGGTTGGGTAAAGCTTTCAGTCACTGGCCAACGTGTCAGTGGGGGCACTGCAGCAGGCAGGGGTAGGTGAAGACCAGGGTGGCTGGCAGCACAGCTGGAACTTCCAAAATTCTTTGCCCTCCCTGCTTCCCCTGTCCTGGCACTCCTACAGAGACCAGGAGGTATGGACTAAACTATCTTCCTGGAGGTAATGAGTTGGGGACAAGAAACCACTTGATGTCCCTCATGCTACCTGAGGTGGCAGGCTTCCTGGCAGCCTGCCCCAGCACCAGCGTGACACCCTGTAGTCCCTGAGGGGAGAGAGGATGCTCTGAACAGAAGGCTTTGCCACTCCTGACTTTCACACCTGTGGAGCCACAATACAGAACCTGATATGGCCTGCAACAGGCTGGAAAACTTCCACTGGCAAAGCTGGGCCCCTGGGTGGGTGACCTGCATCAGGGCCTCGTGACCCCACGTGCACCAGCAGCACAAGGGGAGAAGAAAGCCCTTCCTCTACTGTGATCAGAGGGCATCAAGGCTTTCTGTGAACTTCCGGAAGATATAATTTCAGGTATAGCTGAATAAACTTGATATAGCCTCTGAAATGTTCAAGCTTAATTTTAATTGTATATTAACTTTACTAACAGAAGAATGGTTCTTTGAAATTTCAGTTTCAAATGAAACCAATTGTTTCCAACTAATTATTTCATTTTTTAAAATTTTATTTTAGTGGTACATTTTAGATGTACATAGTGATAACATTCATCATATGGGATTTGTACCTGTACATGATATATCTTGTTGCTTCTTTTTTTCCCCTTCCCCTCCCCTCACCCCCTCCTCCCTCCCTATTTACAAAAGCTTTGTTTCCATCCTTTCCTTCCATTTCTTATTTCTCTTGTCCCTCTGTTCCTTTCTCCCTCCCTTGTTCCCTTTCCCATTTGGACATTTTCTTCCCTTTCCCAATACAATACATTTTAGTCTTTATATACACTTCAGTTTCTCACACCAGAGAAACTATGTGGTATTTAAACATGTGTGTCCAATTTATTTCACTTAAGAGTATGGTCTCAAGATGCATCCATTTACCTAGGAATAGCTCAAGCTTATCATTCTTTATGGCAGAGTAGTATTCCATTGTATAAAAAAACCACATTTTCTTTATCCATTCTGCTGTTGATGGGCATTTGGGCTGCTTCCAAGATTTAGCTATTACAAACTGTACTGCTATAAACATGGGTGTGCATATATCGCTATGTTTTAATTCTTTTGGGAAGATACCAAGAAGTAGAATAGCTGGGTCAAATGGAATCTCTAGTCCTAGTCCCCTGAGGAATCTCCACACTGATTTCCATAGCGGTTGTACCAGTCTACATTCCCACCAACAGTGGAGAAGGGTCTAATTATTTCATTTAAAACTAAATTTCTGGGCTGGGGATTTAGCTCAGCGGTTAAAGTGCTCGCCTTGCAAGCACAAGGACCCGAGTTCGATCCCCAGCACCAAAAAAAAAAAAAAAAAAAAAAAAAAAAGGTAAAACTAAATTTCTAATTGAATGATTTCACTGTGACTTATAAGCTACCCCCAAATTAATGTATGTCTCTGTCTTCCAGTTACTTTGCATGGCCAACCTATGACCTTCCCATCTTTGTCTGGCCAGGTCAAACTCAAGCATTCTAATGAAAAGAAATGAACTTACTAAACAGAAAATTCCTTTTCAGAACACTTCTATGAGTTAAAGTTTTCTATGTGCTAAGTCAAAATTTTCAGTGGCTTTCAGTCCTGCTTCTGCCAGGGGAACTACGTGGAAGACCCTGCATCCAGGCCGAGCAAGATTACTTACCTTTAGACGTTCGATGGCTTCCTCTCCGCCGGGCGTAGACATGATCCTCTCCTGAATGCTGCTCACAGATGTCAGGCCCACCTGACTACTGAGTGAGCAGGAAGACGGAGATGAAGTAAGGGACCCCATGGACGCTGTGGAGAAATTGCCAGGGCGTTGATTCTCAGAGGCTAGCAAGTACCTATGCTTATTGTTCTGAAAATCTTTCAGATCTGGGAGACAAAGAAAGAAGGGAAGGCAGAAAAAAGAAAGAAAGAGGGAAAGGAGCAGAGGAAGGAAAAAAGACAGGAAGGAACACCAGTGTAAGAGAGGAGAGCATTAAAGCGCTAAGACAAAGATAAGTTATAATACAAAGACAACTTGTAACTGTTCTAGATGGCAGTTCTAAAACATGTCTTTTTAATACTGGTGTCCTAAAGGTTAAGAATAAATTCTAAATTTAGAAACTAAAAACTTCCAGTGTGGATTAGCACTGTGTCTGGTAGGGGGTAACCAGAGCCTCAAAGGCACTCTGGCAGTCTGCCAGGACAGCCAAATGACGCTCTTCTATTCTATTCTATTGTTCCACATCTATGATGCCTTCTTCAGATTTACGCTATTTAAAATTCCAGGAGTTTGTAACAGTAAGGAAAAAACAATGATCACTTATCAATAATAATCCATAGTGGCTTGAGCCAGTATCTTATGGAATTCAGCCAAAAATTTCCAAGGAAATGTTACAGTTAAAACAAAACCCAGAGCACTTAGTAGTGTCTTTTGTATAACGACATTTCAACATGTCAACAGATTTTTAAAATACGCCGTAAGAGGAGAGGTAACTGTAGAAATGACGGAGGAATTCTGTGTAAGTTTGATTAAGAACTCAGAACTCAACAATTGCCTCAATAGGAAAGGAGAATTAGCAAACTGATATATTTTGGTGTAGTCTTCATTCATCTATCTTGGCAAACAAAAAATAAGACTGATTATCTGCTAATTTAAGCAAATAACAGTACAACCATGGATCCTGGCAAGTCTGCTTCCCAGTATGACATGTGAGTTTTAGGGACTAAGTTTCACTTGCTAAAGTCTTTAACAGAACTGTAAATTTATTTTTAAACTTAGTTTTGTTTTTAAAAAAAAGCCACAAACTCCTTCATTAGTCATCATTCTCAAATGAACACCAGAGGTGCATTCTTATTTTTAAATTAGTTCATTTTACATTTGAGAAAATCAACACTGCTTAAAATTCACATAAAAACTAAGGATATAGTAGGAGGCAACACAAATAATAGAAAAAATATTATTTGCTCCTTCTAGATCTACTCATCTTTACTATTTAATTAAAGTCAGTTCTTGAAGCCCCCTTACTGCCTGCAGTTGCTTTAAGACAGTTTGAAAACCACCATCTGTAAATATAGAACATATGAAGACAAGCAAAGAGGCATGTTTTTAGAGGACTGGAACTAGAGCGAAAAGCCACCTTGTGATAGTGGCAAGGTGGGAAGGAGCGGGACGCATGGGGTTGAGAAGGCCCACTGGACACATGCAAGCCCTGAAAGGAATTAAGAATAGACCCAAGCGGAAACCAAGAAGTACTCGGGGCTGCCTTCCTTCACCGATAGGGAGTTAAAACTTAGTCATGCACGGTTTCTCAGGAAATGGCACAGCTGCTCGAGGTCGGCAACAAGCTGGCAGCAGCAGCACTGAGCACAAAAGCAGGAACAAGAAGGCATCTTTTCCACACCAGTATCATTCAGCTTTGGAAATCTCAGACAGAGCTGTTCCAGTCCAAGAGTCACTTGTGTATCAGAACAGTCCAAGATCTGCAGAGCCTACCTCATCACAACCTGGCCATGTCTGGGTTCTCCTATGCATTTCCTACTGTCTGATGTGCCTAACTGTATGGAAAAAAAATCAATCTGAATCTTAAAATTAATATTCCAACTAAGACTATTCATGTCTTCTAAGGTAATTCCTTTATGAGTTGTAAAGGCTAAGCCAAGTATTTCCTCATCGACTTAATGCCAAATCTGAAGAGAATGATGAAGTGTGATCCCTTATAAAATGTCCTCATTTCAAACATATACTTTAGACACTTCAGTTTTTAAATCGTAGTGTGTAATTTATGAAACAAGGGGAAAACGCTTGGCTAACCATACAATAAGCTGAGGGCTAAGATATGGAGAAAACCAACTTGGCATAAGCAGAAGGAAGCTAGTCTAACATGTAGAGTGCCTCCATCACACACAATCTGGCCAAATGAAATGATCTGGTTAATTATACAAAGGCTTATATTTACAAGGTTAATTAAAAATGCTTTTTCTATTAAATAATCAGACCATGAAGGGAGCAACTATGAGACAAGTAAAAAAGTCTCAGAATAAAAGCAAGGGTTCCCAGTTGCACTATCCAACCGGATCCACAGAAACCACAGGAGCTCAGGAAACGAATCACTCTAGCTACTGGTAAAAGGAGCACAGGAGAACTGCTCCCATCGGTGGCAGAACTACGAGAATTAATAATGTTCAGGGTGCCTAGAAGAGGGCATGGTGCAGTAAAAACGCTAATGATGTGAGCTGCCTTAATTGCTGTCCTCATCATCTGGGACTTTGGATTTAATTTAATCACACAGGGAAAAACTGAAGAGTGAAAGAAGTAAGAAATTCTTACCTTCGACTTCACTCAAATAACAAACTAAAATTCTTCAAAGATCACTCTGTTAAATGGAAAAGGGCAAAAATAGGAGAAGTACTGATTCTACAGCATGCTCTGTCTGGGATTTCCATGTCAGCATCGCTGGCATGCAAAGCTCATGTTAAGGCTGATCCAGCAGAGGCAGATTAGCAAGTCAGCGTACTGGAATAACCAATACAGGAAATACACACATTTGCCTCCACTTCCAGAGTAATCATCGATCAATGGATCAACTGAAGGTAAGCAGGAGGGAAAATACGAGAAGGGTCAGAGTTCAGGTTCGGCAGTGACACAGAGGGAACACAGCAGTATTTGGCATTTGGGGAAATGAATAAAGTTAATATGATACATTATCACTTTTACAAACTGCATTAATCTAAGCTCAGGCTTTAATAATCAGCAAGAACTAAACTAGAAGAGGCCATAAAAATCTGTTAGACTATCAAAGGATAAAACACTAATTTTATACTCAAAAATTACAGCCAGTTGTGGTAGTACATGCCTGTGATCCCAACTCCCCTGGAGGCTGAGGCAGGGGTACTACTGATGAGCTTGAGGCCAGCCTGGGAAACTTCATGAGATGCTGTCACACACACACAAGGACTGGGACAGGTGGCTGAGGATGTAGCTCAGCAGTGGAAGGCTTACATAGGATGCTTGAGGCCTCGGTTCAATCCTAGTCTATGTGAAGAATCTATTTTATTCACGTAAGATAATTTTTTCTTTTATTTATTTTAATATTTATTTATTTTTTGGTGACACTGGAGATTGACCCCAGAGCCTTGAGCATGCTGGGCAAGCACCCTGCCACTGAGCTCTGTCCCGAGCCCTTTTTACTGAGACAGTCTCATTATACTTGCCCAGACTGGCCTCGAACTTGTGATTTTCCTGTCTCAGCTCTAGGCAGCTAGGATTACAGATGTTTATCACTGCACCCAGATTAAGAGAATTTTGGATTAGACATTACACAGGTACATCAGTGAGATTTTTAAAAGATGCACTGTAAAATAATACTCGCTAGAAGTCCAGTTCTAGAACTTGAGGAAACAAACCATTCTCCTTCCCAGGGAACAGGGGCCATTCAGAGATGAATCTCATTTGAAAGCAGACTTAAACAGTGGATCACTTATACATGTATTACGGCCACTACACTAATTCAGGGAAACCCAGGACACAAAAATTCCAAGTAACATTTTTATGAAGTGATTAATTTCTCAGCTAACATTCAAAAAAAATTATGATGGCCTGCTACACACTGGAGAAATTCCAAGATCATTTTCACTGTTTTTTTGTTCTGTTATATTTTGAAATGGGTCTTGCTATATTGGCCAGGCTATCCCCAAACCCCTGAGTTCAAGCAATCCTCCTGCCGCAGCCTCCAGAGTAGCTGGGACAATAGGCACACACTACCATGCTTGGCTTTCACTGGGGTTTTTAAGAAAAAAAAACTAAAACCATTTTGACTACAATCTAGTTTCATCAAATTCCTTAAATATAAGTGTATTTTAGTTATAAGAACCTGAAGAGGAAGATTAGATTTTGTGTTGATTCTAATTCACTTACTATCAATAATATCTCCCAGCCCCTGTGCCCGAAGAAGGTCCTTCAGCCTCGTCACTTCCTCCTTTAACTCACGAACCAGTTTAGCGTTGGGGTCCTCATTGATGACAGCATTACATTTAATCTGCTTCGCACGATCTGCATATCTAAATCCAAAAGGAAAATTCACTCTTGCCATTTCGAGGCAGTCTTTTTCTCCTAAGTAACACACCATTATTTCTATATCAAACATCCTGAGTATTTACATTTTATGAGCCTTGTGAATAATGTCTTTATATAAAGCTTTATAGTCTTACATAGATGAGGGGAAAAGCTCAGATGAACTAAAGTGATTTGCCCAAGATCACAACAGAAATGAAAATCAGAGCAGTCTCAAACTCAGTTTGTCAGACTAGATAGTATTCTTTCGTTGTATCAAAACTATATGGGAGAAGGAAAGATAGTTCCAGATTAAAGTAACAGAACCTATTCACATATAAAAAGACTCTCCTAGTAAACATCCTGTTAACTTTTGTTAATGCTACAGGTACTCCTAGTTGTGTTATTTCTTATAACTTCAGTATTTCTATAAAGACAAAGCCTGTGCTTGTAAGAAGAGAATACTTTTTTATACAAATGATCTCATTATTTCATTTTCATTATTATCTGAAAATCTCACTTGTACAACTTGAACATTTTTCCTATGAAAAAGTTCCTGCCTTTCCCAGTGAAACTGCAAACCATAAAAAGGTCAATTCCATTACAGTAAAACTCATTTCCCCCATGTCCTCCCTGTTAAGAAAGGAAAGACCACTGTTTAAACTATCCACCCCCCCAGCACAGAAAAAGCCTTGAGACAGCAGTGTGGTCTGTGCGGCTACCGAGATGAGCTGAGAGTACCTCAGAGTGCTCAGAGTTTCATCATAGTTGATATCTGCTGGGCTCAGAGCAGCAACCATTGCAGTCCGAGAATTGCCACCTAAGAAGAGGAATCACAGATATCTCAGACATCTCACCCGAGAAAGTTTTACTGAATGCATTAAAACTTGACAGCACAATCTCAGATCCTCATATTTAATCAAAAATGTCAGCATCTGGATGTCCTGGGTCCAGTTCCTAACCAGCCCAGATACTTTTTTTGTTTTTGGTGCTGGGGATTGAACTCAGGGCCTTCTGCCTGCAAGGCAAGCACTCTAACCACTGCGTTAAATCCCCAGTCCCTGGGTCCAGTTCCTATACTCTACTCTCTCCTGTCCCCGCTCCAGTCAAGCCCCAGCCACTCACCAACGGGATGGTGCTGCCTGGGGACCAGCCCACTGGTTTATTTACTTCTAGCCTCTTCCCTCTCTTGGCAACATCTGACACAGCCATAACTCCTTCTTGATAAGAAAGGGCACTAAATAAAGGGCAGGCATCAGAAGCTCCAAAGACACTAGCACCAAGGAGGAGTAAAGGCTGGCACTGGCTGATTCTGGGCACCTCGGAGGAACAAGAGGTTTCGGAAGAACTTTGAGGAAGGAGCAATAGTTTGAAGCAGGTGCTTGGGAGTCAGGAAGACAACTGTTTCGAGGTTCATGCCCTGACCTCAATGATATGGGAGAACCCAGACTTAAGTGACTCAAGCTAAAATCAGGAGTAAAAACGAAAAGGCAAGAAGCATTCAAGTTTGTAACATGAATATCTACCGACAATTTCTCTCCAAAACAAACACAGAACAATTAACTTCAAAAGACAACCAATAAACAGTTTTAAAAAGATAACTACAGGGGTTGGGGATTTAGCTCAGTGGTAGAGCACTTGCCTACCAAGTACAAGGCCCTGAGTCGATGCCCAGCAGCCTCCTCCCAAAAAAAGGTAACTACAAAGTAAATTTGTACTAGTAAACAACATACCTAAATTTTCTCGAAGAAGCCAAGTTAGTACAGAATCCCTGTAAGGAATGAAGTCAGTTTTCTTCTTCTTCTTACTCTATTAAAGAGAGGAATAGCCTCAGCATTGTTAAGGCAAAAAATTCACATAAAAATGCAAGTCAGTCTAAAATTCCCAAGTGTAGCAGTAACCTATCACTGTTGAAATTTACCATTTATAATTTTAATTCTTCACAACACACAAAGCTCATCCAATTTTTGCATTTTATTTTGAAATTTTTATAAAACACACAAAAGCCTACAGAATCGTAGAATGAGCTACTGTTCCATGCACCTTTAACTATTATCAGTATACTGCCATATTTATTCTCCAAACACTTTTATAGATTCCTGAACCATTCTGGAATAAGGTGAAGATATCCTGTCTAAACACTTAGCAGATAAGGACATTCTCTCACAGTACAACCAACAATTTAGGAAATTATTTAACAGCAATACAATTACTGTTTTCCTAATAGGCTGTTCATGTCTTTTACAGCTGCTAGTGTTTTAAAGCAAATCATCTCACCTATAAATTCTATAGGTATATATCTCTAATAGACAAGGACTATAAAAAAAACTGAAAAAACTTAACAAAATTAACAAACAAACAAACATCACTTAACAAAATTAACAGTAATTCCTTACTATCATCTACTATCCAGCCCTCAAACAAATTTTATTTTTACAGGGGGCTAACTACGAATCCTGCACATGCTGGGCTGGCTATGTAAGAACAAGCTGTTTAGTTAACGAATTTACTTGGCCAACCACAAAATCATCAAGTAGGTTGTTGCATATCTAGTAACCACGACAACAAAGAAATCCAACCATTAGGACAAGGGCTAAAAGTGAAAGGTCTAGGAAAATGATGTAATTTGCTAATTTAGAGATCTGTCAAAATTGCTAGGGTGAATTTTCTATACATTTGAAGGATCTATTTATAATACTCTCTCCACGACCTTTCTCACTGCCACAGGGCGGAAGAAGCGCCACTCAGAAGGTGGGGCTGAGACAGACAGCGTCATACTCCCTGTGGGGAAACAAACGTGAACGTTCTGCAGACAAGCACTCCTCAGCCATCTGCGGGCTGACCAGGGTGTTCCGATGCTGTAAGAAGCTGCTACAGAGAAAGCCAGGGCTCCCGGGTTAACACTGCCCTGCCACGGGCAGTTCAGAATCCGCTCCTAGTATAATCCAAGGCTCAACAAAAGATCATCTACTTTTTGCAAAAGCACAGGGATTCAGGAAAAGAGTACTAGGTGGCTAACCTTAGGTTTGTGGAGAAGAAAGCAGGCCCGTGACACTGTGGATTCCACCTCTTAGCGTGAACACCGAGCTGGGTGCAGCTGGTGGCGGAACGCTCACCTAGCATGTCCAAGGCCCAGGGTTTGATATGCGGCAATGCAAACAAACCCATCCACACCGTCCCATTGCACTGCACCCACAGATGTGCATTCCACCAGTTACAAGTCATTTCCAACAGCAGGTTCAGCTTAAAATTTCACAGGCCTCCAGGAAGAAGTAGGACTTTCAGTCATTTACAGATTCATGGCACAAACTTTCCTTCCACTACAAAATCCTTGAGACCTAAGACCTCAGTTTACCCTTTCACAGTACAGTTCCTAAACACAGCTGAAACACCCCATTTGCATTGTTAGTACTGAAAATGCTGTAAAACTTAAAGTATACCAGTCACAATGACCACAAATAGTACTGTAAAAATAAGCAGTGCTGGTTTACCAAAAATGTTCTATTTTCATTTCTGTCAATTAGACTAAATTAAGAAACAGTTAAATGAAGGAATATAAGCAGAATGTCAATCCTTTCCATCTGGAAACAGTCCAGAATTCTAGCCATCTCTTTTCTATTTGCTTTCGTATACCATTAATCTGGTCTGTCCTCATATTTATACACCTATGAAAAATAAGTTCTCTAGTAGTTACATAAAACATTCACTTGAGGCAACCCACTTTCAGGACCCCTCCTGTCTCTCAGGAGCTATTCCTATTCCCCAGTAAACCTTTCCTACACTTAAAAAAAGTTCACTTGGATCACTGACCTCTCTAAAAAGAAATACAAGTTGAATATCCCTTATCTTTTTGGGATATTGAAATATTCCAAAAGGGGGATTGAAATATCCCAAAGCCGGGGATTGAAAATTCCTTATCTTAAATGCTTGGGACTAAAAATATTTCAGATTCTTTATTTATTTTGGAATATTTCCATACATATAATAAGATATTTGGAGATGCGACCCAAGTATACGTTTCATATTTACCTTATACATACAGCCCCAAAGTGAAATTTTTACAGTAATTTCAGGGTGTCTGTGTTCTGACTGCCACCTACCACATGAGGTCAGATGTGGAATTTCCCACTAGTGGTTTCACACCAGGACTCAAAGAAGTTTCAGATTTTGGATCCTCAGGCTAGGGACACTCAACCTATACTGTTAAGTGGGGACAGCAATAAGTCTGTTTCTCTCCCCAGTGGAAATAATGTCTTAATTCACAAAAAATTATATTTGCTATATAAAAACAAAAATTTATTTCTGATCTTATGGTACACATGCAAAGTACTAAACTATGTTCTACAAAACTGATTATAAAAATGATTTATAAATTTTTGTGGCATGAAACAACATGGACATACATAGAAAGTACTCTAAACTTTTCCTGTGGTTGATACATTAATAGGTGAGCAAATAGACAGGACGAGTTAGAAAGATCACTAAGTTTTAACAGTCTTCATGGTTCTGGGAGCCAGACTACATACATGAAGAATTTTCATACACATCTAATATTAAATAGCAAGTAGGTTTCCGAATATAAGACACCTTCTGCTAATAAGTAGAGAAAAACAAAATAATTTTACTAAATTATTATAGAAGCGGAGGAAATAAACAAATCTAAATATTTGAAAATATGAGTATAAAATGTTCCGATGCAAATACTGCCTCTATCTCCAATTTCATTCACGTGATTCACAACAATTAGGTGCTCTAAATATTATTTGTGAAAAAGAGTACTAATACATTTGAGATTATTTGTATAGAAACACAAGGAAGAAAAAAATCTATAGTATTTGGGTAAAGGAAGCTACAGTAAGTTTTCTAGATGCAGTTAAAACTTTAACTTGATTCTACAGCTTTCACTTCACCTATGTGTAATCAAAGAGTAGGAAAAAAAGTTAATGTTTTAAATTTCTTATGGCCTCTCATGGAGGGAAACGAGTAAAATAATACAAAGAGATTTAAATATATATATGAATATACCAATAATTTCAAGGAGCCAGGCATGTTTTAGAATAGTACTCTTAAGAAATTTAATATGGAAACTTTCAAGTGGTTTACAGAACTGTAAAGAAACAGTCCTGTACATCACCAGGACAAACATCATAAGATGACCTACTACAGAACTTCGACTTTCTGTTTTGTTTTATTCCTAGTTCCTTCTCTAAGCACATCAAATGTTCCTAAATTAATTCTGGTGTGAAATTTTATGATTTATGATCACCCTCAACAGCCATTCTAAATTCCAGGGCCAGAAAACAAACAATGAAAAATTTTTGAAGGTTCCATTCCTACTTATGCCTCTGTACATCTCCTGTGGACCTAAACCAGGAGTCCATTCTACAGCTAGTTTGTTACCGCCAATGCCACCATACCTTGCTGGTGCAGTTATCCTACAGACGAAAGCATTTAGAGGAGAGAACAAGGACAGAGGATAAGCCCCCAAACAAAAAACAATACTTTACTTAAATGGAAGTTATACGTTATGACTTCTCAAAGACAGGCAAAAAAATTCAGTTCTTTTTAGCAATTTCAATGAGGTATTAATCTGAATGAGAGCACATAATGACCAATAAATACTTCCTTGGCTTCTAAACCAAATAATGAAGATCTTACATGAAAACTGCTTTAGCATTAGTATTCCACTGTTAAGCAGTGGGGAAGAATGAAATCACAGCCATGTTCCGCCCAATGACATTTTCCTCCACGTGCTGAGTGTCCATACAGTGGTGGTTCCATAAGATGATACTGACACTGGAAAATCCCCTCTGTCAGAGTGGATCTTAGGTGGCAGCACTGCACACTGCTTGAATGTTTGTAGCAAGCTGGTGCAAAGAAACCCACGTACTGCCAGTAGAACCCACAGGTACTGTACACTGATGAACAATAATAAGTGACAAAGTTACCAGTATGTGTCTCTACTACACTGTCATTTTTCCCATTTTTAGAGAATGTTCTTTCTACTCACAAAAATTTTTTTTTTTTTACTGTGAAAGTGTACCATGGTACATGAGCAGCAGCTTCAACAATCTTGTGTGTTCACCCCAACTCTGGAATGCATCGTTTTCTCTTGTGCCTGACTTGACCTCACGCTGCAGTTTCCATCGTGACCCTGGCAGCAGCAGACCACACGTACTGCCAAGGTGTGCAGTGGTCTCTTCCACCCAGATCCGTGTGAGCAGGCTCTACAACGTCTCCACAGCAACAAATGCCTAAGGCTGCTTTTCTCACATGCAGCTTCCTCATTCAGTGACTCATGACTGTATTTTAAAAAATACTATTGGCCCCACACCAACAGCCTTCACCAAAGCCAAACTGCTCAAAAGACCCCAAAAGGTATGTAGAGTGTCTAGAAAGACTGCACAGGAAAAGAACATACAATATACATACTTGGTTTTGTAGGATATTAAATAAGGCTCTAAAAATCAGTCAAACTAGGTCTTTGCCCCAGCATTTACACATCTACATGAACTTGCATTCTGCCTTCAGTACAAAGTCAAACTATCTTATACTCACTATCTAATCTGGAAAGCTTCAAAAGGAGAAAGGCCAAAACAGCACAGCCTTCATCAGCAAGCATAAACTATCATTAAATGTATTTGTTGAGCAGACAAATTCTGCTCGTCAGGGAAGTATAAAACTTACCACTTCTGCCAAGGCTGATATGACTTTGCCCAAAGTTGTAAGAGACTTATTAATATTTGCTCCTTCCTAGAATAAGCAACAAACATGAGAGAATTATGAAGAGTAATTTCTCATTCAGTGAGAGGACAAAATATACAGTAATCTGTCATGCATTAGCATATTTGTTTATGATCACAAGTTCTAAAATTGCCTGTAGGGACTGGGGATTCAGCTCAGTGGTTAGAGTGCTTGCTTTGCAAGCACAAGACCCTGAGTTTGATCCCCAGCACCAAAAAAAAAAATAATAAAAATAATAATAATAATAATAAAAAAAATAAATTGCCTTTAGTCCTCAATCTTTCCCCTTTTTATTTGTCAAGTGCTGGGACCACGTAACTGCCCCATAAGATGCTGTCCTCCAAGACCTTACAGATGTAGCTCTCCTCCCGCACAAGACTACTGCTCATGGTAATGGATCTTCACCCAACTCCACACTTTTCTCACATGTGGGCCTTGTGTATCCCATTCCCTTTAAGGTCTTCTACTTCTACCTAGCCAAATTCTGCCTGTTCTCTCAAAATGTAATTCAGTTCTCACCCTTGACCATGAAGTTTTTCCCATTTTGTAAATTTTTATGTAAAAAAATAAAAAATTAGGTTGTGTGGGTCATATGATCACTGTCACAACTCAGTCACTGGGGTGTATTGATAACACATAGCCTAATGATCATAGCTACGTTTCAATAAAATTTCATCCATAAGGACAGGTGGTAGGCTGGATTTGGCCCGTGTTACAGAACACTGATTGGCTAGGCAGCTTATCTGGCAAAATAAATACCTTTAACCGAGTTCCTTTGGCACCAGTTGAATCAGCACGTTCACTTCCTGCTAAATCCACCAAGCTGATTTTACTGACCTGGTAAGAATGGCAACACGGGGACAATTAAAAAACAAGCAAGGCAGAAACAGAAAACATTTAGAGACAGAGAATTTTGTTAAAGATTACAGTATAAAGAAGACTAAAAATATGAGAAGTTCTTCTTTTTTTTTTTTTTTTTGTGGTGCCGGGGATCGAACTCAGGCCCTTGGGCTTGCAAGGCAAGCACTCTAATCACTGAGCTAAATCCCCAGCCCCGAGAAGTTCTTAAATATGGTTCATGAAGACAAAAACAAGATGAATCATCATCAGCTTAAAGGGCATGCGAAGGGAGGGGAGGGGGAGGTCAGTGGCAGAGTGCAAGGTCCTGGGTTTAAACCCTGGCATCTAAGGGGAGGGGGGCGCATAACATTCGTGGCGATTATCTTGGTTCAAAAGAAGTGACTTGCTATGGTTTGGATGTGATTTTGTCCCCCAAAGGTTCATGAGCTGTAAAAAGCAGCAGGACCTTTAAGAGATAGGCCCTGGGGAGGTCCTCAGGGAAATGGGGGCATACGACCCCTGAGCTGGTTCTCAAGAGCAGGATGTTATAAAAGTACAAGGCTACCCCCTTGGAAGGCTGCCCCCAGGAAGACAGCTCCTCTGACTTCTGTCTGGTGATGTCATCTCTCCCTCTCACCCATGCTACTCCCATTGTGATGTCATCTGTCATAGGTGACACTCATGCCATGTCCCTGATATCACCTCTACAATTATGAGCAAAATAAAACTTAGCGGGGTTTTTGGTAGTAATGGGATTGAACCCAAAGCCTTCACATTAAGCTACAGCTCAGCCCTTTTAAAAATTTTTACTTTGAGACAGAGTCTTGCTAAGTCACTAAATTGCCCAGGTTGGGCTCAAATGAGATCCTCCTGCCTCAGCCTCCTACAGTGCTTGGATTATAGGTGTAAGCCACCACACCCAGATGCTTCTTTTCAAATTACTCAGCCTCATATATTCCATTACATTAACAGAAGACTAATTCAGAATTTTAGGATAAACATGACATATTTTACTACAGTGTGTCATAAAAATACCTAAAATTTACCAACCCATTAAATGGTATATTAAAAATGAAGCTACAAGCAACAGGAACTCTCATTTACTGCCGGTGGGAATATAAAAACATAATCACTTTGGAAAACAGTTCAGTAGTTCCTTAAGAAGCTAAATACCCATCTACTATAAGAAGCAATCATCCCACTCCTAGGTAGTCACCAAGAGAAATTTTAAACTCTCCATACAGAGTTGTACACAAATGTTGATAGCAGCTTCATTTACAATATTTGAAAAATAGAAATAGTTCAAATATCCATCAACAGATGACTTAACAAACTGGAGCATACCCAATGGAATATTTGTTAGCAACGAAAAGGAGTAAGCTATTGATACATGTAACAAAACAGATGAATCTCAAAGTTATTATGCCAAGGAAAAGGGGACTGGCAAAAAATAGTGCATACAATATGAGTCCACGTATACGAAATTCTAGAAAATGTAAATGAATCTATAGTGACAAAAGGTGGATCAGGAATTGCCTGGGATGGGGCAGAAGAAGGGACAGGGACATATTGCAATGGGGTAAGAGGAAATCTTTTGGGGTCAAAGAAATTCTTGTGATGTGAACTGTGGAACCAGTTTCACAGGTATAATCCTACATCAAAACTGATCAAATTTTACATTTTAAATATGTATAGTTAATTGTATACATTAACTCAATAAAGTTGTTTCAGAGAAGCTGAGGCAAAAGTATCCAAAACAGATTATCAAGAGAGCTACTACACTGAGGGTCTAGCTCAGTGGAAGATGTTCACCCAGAGGCCCTGGGTTCAATCTCCAACACCCCTCCCCAAAAAAAGCAAGCTAGCCAGCAAGCTGTGGTTTGGGGATTAACAGCATTAATTCTGTAGATTTGATATTGTGAGACAAGGACAAAAACTGTTTTCACAAAAATGTTCCTCAGTGACATTCACATAAATACTACCAAACAGCATCAACATTGCCACCTCTGGCAAAGCAAGTTGTTTGATCACCTATATGAAAGAGTGTATTTTATTTCAATTCATTTTTGGTGCAAGGGATCAAACTTAGGGCCTTGCACTTGCTAGGCAAGTGCTCTACCACTTGAGCTAAATCCCCAGCCCCTGAAAGTGTGTATTTTAAAAAATAATTTTCAGCTACAAACAAAAACGTCACCAACTAAGAGATGACTCTAATTTTTAGTGACAATGGTCTCATAAAGCACTCATTTCGTAAGGGAAAGGATCCTATATAACTGCCAGCACAACAAATCTAAATTCAGATTGAAGAATTCAATTGCATGCCACTTTGAAATGTAGGCAGAGTAGAACTCAAATGTAAATTTTTATTATTAACAATAACAAAATTAACATTTACTGAGTGGTTACTCTGTGCCAGACACTATTATGTACACTTTACCTATATTTACCTATTTACCTTTTAACAACCCTATAAAGATTTTACAGACAGGGAAACTGAGGCAGAAAGAGGTTACATAATTTGCTCAAAGTAATATAACTGAAAAGTAGCAGTCAGGATTCAAAGCAAGTAGTCTGATTCCAAAGTCTGCAATATTTAAGTACTATATCAAATGAGAAATTAACAAGCACAGGTATTTGAAGAACATCAGAACTTTCACGAAGTTATTTATTTCCAAGAACAAAACATATTCTGCCTGCCTAATCACTCAGACAAACATTTAACCCCACAGTAACATTATCAGTCAACATTATTATGGTCCACTCCAGAAGAAAATTAAGGATTTTCTCCCCACACAACTGCTTAACTGTCTTGCATAGAGATTATGAGACCAAAAGTCTTTTTTTGTTTTAAAGATTGTTTTTTTCTTAACTCTATTTTCTATCTTGTGATTTCATTTAAGCACCCAAACTGAGGCTAGGGGTGTAACTCAGTGGCAAAGCTTGCCTGGTATGCCTAAGTCCCTAAGTTCAATCCCCACCACTACTAAATGAATAAATAAATGAACCAGGTTGAAAATTGGTATAGCATGGAAGAAAAATGCTAAGCAGAAGTTATATAACAGCACCCTCCAATAAGAAAAAGAGCAACTTTCCTCCCTTTCAAAAAAAATGCATAGTGAAAAGGACTTCTCAGAATTCCCATCTTCACAACCCAAGTCCAGAGACTGAAGTCCTCTCACCTTCTCAGTGGAAAGGTTGGTCTCAGAGTCATGTTTCTTCTGGGTGAAAACAATGGTGAACACAGCGTGGGAACGGCTACTGGTTTCATTCATGTTGGTGGCTGCCACTGTCCTAAATATACAGAAAGGTAACATGTGACAATGTAATTCTTACATGAGAGTCAAAATGGACAACGGGCTCCACATCATAAGCATTACAATCACAAGCAACAGCCTCAAACTTATTCAGACTTCCAGACTTACACAATAGCTCCCAATGCTGCCTGATGTATGAGCCCATCAAGTTAACCTCCAACTCCAAAAGGACCTCATCAGAATCATTTTTCATACTCCAGTTATCCCTTTGGAAACCACTGGAGCATTTAATTTTTATTCTTTATTAGGTGCTCATTTATTCCAGAATCAATTCTACCACAGACTCATACAGACATGATGAAAAACATTCTACCATGATTTGATAAACCCTAAGAGCAAAACTTCAAGTTCTAACCTCTTTCAGCTGTGAACTTAATATGTTAAAGACACTTAATATGTTAGACATTTAATGTGTTAATAAGAAAGAAAAATGTGCTTAATATGTTAAAGCCTACACCTCTCCAGCACAGACACAGGAGCAGGAGTCTACAATGAAGGCAACCTTCACAGCTATAAATGTGGCCTTAATCCCTTAAGTGGGAACAAAGGGCCTTGAAATGCTCCAAAGACCTCACTCATTAGTCTAATTCTTACCATACCTGGCTTTGTTCCCAGCATCCATGAGGTCAGCAATGTCTGTGTAAGAAGTAACTGCCAGCTTTGACAGGTCCTCCACATAGGGTCCAAGAAGTGGGTGTTCACGTACACGCAAATTACCCTTGTTTTTTGGATTCAGCAAGTCTCGCACTCTCTCACAGTAGATTTCCATGTAACTCACCTAGAAATCCATTATTAAAGTGAATTAGAGGACTCAGAGAAAGAAATCATATGCAGTAAAAAGATTCCTAAAAAACATTTATAAATGCTGAGCACAGAGGTGCACGCTTTTAATCCTGGCATTCCAGTGGGCTGAAGCAGGAGGATTGGGAGTTTCAGGCTAGCCTGGAGTATAGCATGACCCTGAAAACACTCAAAAAACTTTTATAAGAAGGCCTTGATTAGAGGTCAGCAAGCTTTGGGAAGCGAGATGCCATTTAGTCTATGATGAACAGTATGTTCCTATGTCACATCGCATAGGTCAGAACCAGCCTTCTGACTTTCTTAGGAAAAAAAGGAGGTAAACAGGTTGCCTCCTGCACAAAGTGGCTGCTCCTTGTCCTTGGCAGAAAAGACATTTTAGAAGCAACGTTAGTTATCAATAGTTTTTTTTTTTTTTAATAAATACTATGATCAGTAACTGAGGTTTAAAGTGAGGTTACGCCAAACCCTTGGAAATATGACTTCCATCAGTTAAAATTAAGGAACAATAAATACCTGCATCAGTATTCCAGCACAGAGAAAACAAAGAGACCAGCGACCCTAATTCTCTTGACTGACCCCCGTCACTAACTACGGACAGTGATGCAACAGAAGCAATGAGGGATCAAGGCATCGGCTGCGATGGCCTGGAGACTGTGAGCGAAGAGAAACCTCAGTGCCACACACTGGTCCCTCGGGATGACGGACACCCGCCAGGCATCAGGCTCCCACACAGGCCGTCCTCAGGAAGATGACACCACAGCCGTCCTGCAAATGTCAGGTGACAGAAGCTCCTCGTGGGAAAGCAACAAACCAAATGAGCTGCCAGGGAGAGTCTGCACTGAAGAGCGGCTCTGCCCCGATGCACCACACGTCAGACGTCTAAGTACACACGGTGCCTGGACGTGTCCACTGCAGCAGGCTGCACCACGCTGCTCACACGTATCGGATCCTGCGCAGCAATGAGCCAGGCAGACCACACTACAAACCCCGCAGCTTTCAATTTACATTCCAGACACACGCTTTCAGAGCGTCTGAAATGGAACCCTGTCTCCATCTGCATTTCCTTTTTCTTTTAATCAGTCTCTGATCTGTGCTTTGATATTGTGTTTAAAAATTAAGAACCCTGAAAGGTAAGTAACTGATGCATTATGAGAATAAAACAAGACAACAAATGTTGTTTTTGGTAGCAAGTCACCCTAGATACTTTAATTATTCTTGTCTCCTTAAACTTGCACATATAGTCCTGCATCGCCCAGGAGGGAGACACACGCACACCTATCTTCTTGGAAACCTGTCCCTTTGCACACAAGTGTTCGACTAAGAGGATTCAACTCACCTGTCTGTATTAAAGGGGAAGAGTCCATACAAATGAATAAAAAATTGTGATCCAAAATAAAAGTAGGCATATTCCCACTTTACAAGATAGTCAACCACACTTATAATCCAAAGAATTCAATTTTACATAAGATAAATTATTTAGAAAAAGAGAAATTTTATCAAATTAGCAAAGACTAGAAAATGAAAATACTAAATATTGGCGAGGGCACAATGGGTGCTTATACCCTCCTGATGAAATTAAAAACTAGTTACAGCCTCTCTAAAAGGCCATTTGGCAATCCAAATGTATTATTTAACAACCAAGATACATACAAAAAGTAGTAACTGAAAATAAACAGAATTATGATCAGAAACTTAAATGCAGTATTATTCACTATAACCAAAATTCAGAAGTAGTCTAAAAGTACAAAATTGAGGAAGTGGTTCGGTGATCTGCAGCCGTCATTAACGCGAGCCGTGGAGCAGGAGTACTGGAGGGCAGCACTCACCTCCACTGAGTAAGACATCTCTTCATTACAGTTGTCATTGATCTTCTCGAAGAGCTCTTCACACAACTAGGGAAACAGAAGGACAAAAGCCCAAATCAGAGAAGCACTAAGCCACAAGTGCTACAGGAATTAGCAAACCCCATTCTCTCTCCAAATACACATGCCATAACCTCCAGGTATGATTACCTCTTTGAATGAAACTTAAGAACTTTGAAAACACTGTTCTAACTCAAGCTTTATTCTCCCTCAACAAGAGCCTCAATATTGTTTCCTCAGGAAGAAAGCCACATTTAGAGGAACTGGGAAATGTGCCTCTTCCAGAGGAGCTGTGTCACTGGCATGCTCAATCTATGCAAACTCTACTCTTCTTGCTATACTTCGGTAACTGGAACCCTACTGTCAGTACTACCGTAACAATACAACTATTATTAAATGGCATTTGCACATGTGTCACCGATGTAATACACAATTTATTCTACAGTCACTTACTGTATACATTACAAACATACATACATATTGAGAGAGAACTTATACTAAACAGAGAAGACAAATGAAGGTACTTTTAAGAATTTTGATTGTATAAAACTTTCATCATTATCTCACAACTCGTACTCTTATGTGAAATGCTACTCTACTACACAGTTGACATTTCAACAGAAAACTCCTAACTTTTTAAAGTTAGGAGTTAGGAAAATAACAAATTTCATCCTTTTCATCCCTTTCTTATTTAAAATATGTGATATTTTATTTATTTATTTATTTATTTTGGTACCGGGGATTGAACTCAGGGCCTTGTGCTTGCAAGGCAAGCACTCTAACCACTGAGCTCAATCCCCGGCCCAATATGTGATATTTTAATAAAAATAGTAAAAATGCTACTGAGTCTTCACTTGCAATGCCTTTCATATTAAGGCACTTGCTCACGGTAATGATCATACATTAAGGCAACATACATTTTGAAAATGAACTACATATTTATGATTCTCTAGAAGTCTAAATAGAATTGAAAATTTATTACAAGTACCAGTATCTAAATAAAAATCATTTTTTAAAAAAATGCTTCTGTGTAGGGGTTGGGGATTTAGCTCAGTGGTTAGAGAGCTTGCCTAGCAAGCGCAAGGCCCTAAATTCAATCCTTGGCACAAAAAAAAAAAAAAAAAAAATGTTTTTGTAGGTGGATGTGGTGGCACATGACTGTAATCCCAGCACTCGGGAGTCTGAGGCAGGAGGATTGCTCAGAGCTCAAGGCCAGCCTGGGCTACATAGTGAGTTCAAGGGCAGCCTGAACTGTGCAGCGAGACCGTTTAAAAAAAAAAAAAAGCAAAAAAAGCTTTTGTATTAAAATGAAGTACGTGAAAATTTTATCAGAAAAGAGATACATATGTAATCATACAAGAACTCCAATAAAAGCTGGGAGTGATGGCACACACCTGTGATCCCAGCACTTAGGAAGCTGAGACAGGAGGATTGCTGTGAGTTCAGGGCCAGCCTGAGCTACACAGTGAGTTCGAGACCAGCCTGGACTATATAGTGAGGCCCTGTCTCAAGAAACAAAATACAACAACAAGAACTCCAATAATAAAGAAAGAAAAAGCTAAATGTAACAAAACAAATATGGCTAAGCATAACCTTCTATACTCTATAAACAATTATTTTATTGCTAAAGAAGTATCATACAGTGGCACAAGCAAAGTCTCCAGAATTACATTGTCTGCATTTGGACTGTGGCACTGACACTTCATTGAGCAATTAATATGACTTCCCTGTGCTTCAGTTTCTTTGTCTGCAAAGTGGAGGTGCAAGCAGGCTATGATAGTGCATGCCTGAAATCCCAGCACTTGGGAGGCTGAGGCAGGAGGACTGCTGGGAATTTGAGGCAGGCCTCAGCTACACAGTGAGTTCAAGGCTAGCCTGGACTACATACTGGGACCCTATTTCAAAAAACCAAACACACAAAAAACCAGAAAAAAAACAAAAGCTCAGCATGGGGACATGCACCTATAATCCCAACTAAATGGGAAGCTGAGGCAGGAGGATTGTGATTTCAAAACCAACTTTGGCAACAGACCAAGATCTTGTCTCATTTTAAAAAAATAAAATTCACATTCTCTAGAAGTGATTTACATATGGAATTTTAAAAAATGAGATCGACATTCACTGGGTGTCCCCAGGACTCAAAACAGAGTAAGAAATTGGTAACAGGCCAGGGATATAGTTTAGGGATAGAGCATGTGCCTGACATCCTGGCTTGGTGGTGGAGGGAGCTGGTGCCGTTTGTCAAAGGATGAAATAACCTGGCACAGAGGGTAGAGCAGAATCTTTATGAAACACCCACTCTTCCAAATGTAAAGACAGGTAGGTATACACGGCAGTCTCTTCCACTTCACCTGAGCTCCTCTGAAGGAACAGGACGGGGGTCACCTTCGTGTCTTGCACATCACAGTCCGCAAATGTTTGCCAAATAAAAATATCCATTAAAGCAACTTAAGGAAAAAGGTAATGATTTTTTACCTGTGGAATGATGCCAGCCTGGCTTTCTTCTTGTTTACCCATCATCGTGTAAGATTTCCCAGCACCAGTCTGCCCGTAGGCGAAAATACAGACATTATAGCCCTCAAAGGCGTGCAGGAGCATTTCCTTCCCGATGTCATTGTACACGCGGTTTTGAGAAGCAAAGCAGGGGTCTTCAGGCTGTGAAGATTAAGAGGAAAAATAAAGGGCATTTTATTCATAATTTTTCCTATACTTATTTGATTACTTCCATAATGAAAGTGTTTGGAATCAGAAAGGTCACCTAAACTATACTGTACATTTTTTATTTGTTTGTTTGTTTGGGTTTGTTTGGTGCTGGAGACTGAACTCAGGGCCTTGTGCTTGGCAGGCAAGCACTTTAACCACTGAGCTAAATCCCTAGCCCCCTACTGTACATTTTTAAAGTATCCCTTACATAGATTTTTTCATTACACACACTCTGTGTATGGGTGTGCACACCGTCACATGCAGAGTGAGTTATCCATCCACAAAAACAGGACCACAGTGCTCGCTTCAGCAGCATATATATACCAAAACAGCTCCATAAAATGGCCCGGCATGATTACGTTCCACTTTCTTCAGCCTTACGGTAGCACTCTCCTATCCATAACATGGTACAAGAAGAACACCCTGCTCCTTCCCTCTCCAAACACTCCAATTCCTGCCACACACCCTTCCCTTGGCAATCATAATACGTCTCTTACTTCTCAACACAAAACTGGAAAAAGGAAAATGAAACCCGTAACAGAGACAGATGGTACCAAGGTCAATTCTAGGTCAGAAATGCCACTGGAGGTCAGTGAGATTGGGCTCTCTCTACACTGAGAAGTGCCACAAAGGGGCTGCTCTCCTCTTCTGGGTGCCGGCAAGCAAGCACCTGTCCACGTGAGGGACTTACAGACTCTTCCAGAATCTTCAAAGCCCACGCAGTACTACTACGATTAAAAAAATTAACCATGGTCATTCCAATCTTTCCAGCCACTCTCTCAAATTTTAACTTAAAATTAATAATACACTAAATGGTTTTTAAAATTTGGGACTTCCTAAGATCTGTAAGTACAGCAATGAGAATCCTAAGCTATTTCTAAATAAATCCTCAAGAGATGTCTATGAGACTAAATTAGGTTTAGTACAGATTTAGTTTAATAAAAATCAGTTTTATATGTGTATGTATGTTGTACATCAACTTTCAATCAACCAAAATACTTTATTAAGAATACTTTATTCTGGCCAGGGGTGGTGGCACATCCCTGTAATCCCAGCGCTTGGAAGGCTGAAGCAGGAAGATTACAGTGAGTTCAAGGCCAGCCTGGGTTACATAATAAGAACTTGTCTCAAAAAACCAGAAAGAAAAAAAGCGAGAGAGAGAGAATACTTTCTTCTTCAGAGAGTATTCACTGTACCAAAAAGTGAACTCATTAGACCACACTTACCGCTGGACCTGTTCGGCTAGGGGAAAATATAAACAGGAAGGGAAAGCAGAGCAGGAGACTCACCGAGGTGTGAGACCAGTAGGAGTAGTCGAAGCTGAAGGACTTTGGTGCTTCCTTTGGGTTCTTTGGGTTAATAATACCTAGAGAAGGAAAAGTCCATCAGCTACAAGTTCTTTAATTCAACACGATGTCATACTGTACACTCAACATATCACATCAGTGTATTCATACCACTGAGTCTCAATAAAAAAAATCAAAAAGCAAAAGTAGCACTTTTTTTGGTGCTGGGGATTGAACCTGGGGCCTTGTGCTTGCTAGCCAAGGACTCTACCACTTGAGCTAAATCCCCAGCCCCAAAAGTATTACATTTTTAAGAGGTAATTTACATAGAGAATTTGAAAAAAATCAGACCAACAACATTCACTGTGTTTCCAGTATTGAGACAGAGCCTGGTACACAGCAAGTTCTTAGAAAATATTCTGCAACTGAGAATTTATCTGCCCCAGGTACTTTAGCAGCCAGAATTTGGACATAGACCATGTTACTATTTCAAGGCATCTCATAAGACTTGAAATATTTCAATTTGTTTCTAGCTGTGGGTGGACTAATGCGATACTGGATGCAGTATCGCATTAGTCCACCCACAGCTAGAAACAAATTCTTCCTAAAGATCTTGTGTCTACTTCAGAGTAACATTTGGTAATAAAGTAGGCATTGCAGACAGTCTTATTTCAGAAATCCACAGTTGATAACAGATACATAAGTTATTTCACATATACATGTGCGTGTGTGTGTGTGTTCACGTGGCAGAATCACAGACTACTTAATAATCTGTAGAATGTTATAAACAGCAGAATTACTTTTGGACTGAAAAGTATGAAGTCTCATTGCCCATAATAAAAGTGATTTCTCATGTAATCAATCCACCCACGCTACAGTTCAGGGAACTACTCTGACTGCGAAAACTTAATCTCTTCCTTTCTCTCTCCCACAAAGTTCTAGCTCCTCATATTTCACATGGAACAGAATCTTTCCAACATGTGGTTGTGAAATCTCAAACAGTGGATATCTGAACCAATCTGCTTCTCTATAGCATGGCTACATCCCTGTGAGGGCGATCAGTGAGATCAGGATTAAAAAATAAATCTGTCTCAGGCAGCTGCTGCTCAGGACACAAATAGCAACAGTTGCTATGGTGCTTAGTTCTCCACTGGATTCCACTGGGTAAGGCCACACACTTATGTTCCAACCTCAAATGCTGACAAGAGTATTAATAAGGCTCACACTGCACACAAGCATGTGACAAGGGGACACTGTTCTAGAAAGAACATCTCCAACACACAAATGGCAATCTAAGCAAAGAAGTGCACTACTAACCAAAAGGTGCAACGCACAAGATTTAAATAACAGCCAATACTGTATTCAGGCAGCAGCGACTCTGAGCCATAAGCACTTTTTGTTTATGAACCTTTATTTTTTTTTTTTTTTTTGGCGCTGGGGATTGAACTCAGGGCCTTGTGCTTGCAAGGCAAGTACTCTAACCACTGAGCTAAACCCCCAGCCCCTTATGAACCTTTTTAATCCTCTCAACCACACAAGGGCCGGACGTTTTCCTCTCCACACTCTACAGATGAAGAAACCATCACAGAGAGGCTAAATAACTTACCCACAGTTACAGGCCCAGCTACTGGCAGATCCGAGATCTGCACCAGGAGCGGTAGGCTCCACAGTGCACACTCTTAGCCAAGACATCATCATTCAAGTGCTTATTCTCCACACCAGTGATTGCCAAGGCAAAGAGCAATACAGAATCTTTATACATATGCATATTTGTGTGTAATATGGTTACCCTCTCAAAATTAAACCACCAGCATTGTTTAAAACTCTTTTTAGCCAGGCATGGTGCCACACACCTCTAATCTCAGCACTCAGGAGGCTGAGGCAATAAGATCACAAATTTGAGGCCAGCTTAGCTACACAGTAAATTTGAGGTTGGCTTGGAATAGACAGAGAGGCATATGTGAAATATTTCCTAATACAATTTTTTCTGAATATATAAAATATTTCCTAATACAATTTTTTTTTTTTTTTTTGGCGCTGGAGATGAAACTCAGGGCCTTGTGCTTGTGAGGCAACCACTCTAACCACTGAGCTATATTCCCCAACCTCCTAATAAAGAAAATTTTAAGCCCCAGAAATTGCAAATGAAAAGATTCTCCAGGGAATAAAATATTGATGACAGCATAGGGCTTATCAGAACCCTATAAAGATCGAACACACACCAGGCATGGTGGCACATGTCTGTAATCCCAGCACTGGGGAGGCTGAGGCAGGAGGATTGCTGTGACTTCAAGGCCAGCCTAGGCTACGTAGTGAATTTGAGGCCAGCCCGAACTACGCGGTGAGACCTTGTCTCTAAATAAATAGATAAATACATACATACATTCTGAATATCCCCCTCTTACTTCTACAGACAATGAGTTACTGTTTTCAAATTTGCCAAGGGATTTTTCTTTCTGAATTAATAATGCTTGAGTTCCAACTCACTATCTTTAACTCAATTAAGAAATAAGAAATTTCCAATCATTAAAAAGGAAGAAAGATAGTATGTGTCACAGAAAGACTACAGCACTTGGCAAAAAGGATCAGCATCAGTACCCTGTAGCCCGACACATTTTTGACTACTCTAAGCATATAAAGAAAAATGAAGATACTCTAGGGGTTTTCTGCTATCTTGGATAGTACCATACTTCTGAGTACTCTCTAAAATTGAGGTAATACCTAGACCAGTGATGGGAAACCTTTCAGAGACTGAGTGCCAAACTGCAACCCAAAACCCACCTATTTATCGCAAAGTGCCAACACTGCAATTAAATCTGAAGGCTGAGGTTTTAGTTTAGAAAAAACAACTCTACGTTGACATTTTTTAATCTTAAAAGAAAAACAATAACACACACGCCACAGGTTCACCACCATTAACCTAGCCTTTCCAGAATTAAGTACAGCACTACACAAATATTAAATTTTTTAAAGTAAGTATTTTTATCTTGCTTTAAACTCCCTCAATACTTGCTGGTACAAAAATGATGTTTCATGGTCTTTAAACCAAAGCAAGATGAGCAAAAGTGTACTAATTAAAAAAACTAAATCACAGCGTAGAATAAGAATGTTACTTCTTGCCAAGAGTCAGAGTGAAACATTCCCATCCTCTGGAAGCTGTGCAGGAGACCTCTGCTTCTCCTACCACATTGCAACCCCGTAAGGGCAAAGAGCGCATCTTATAGTGCTCTCTATCGTCCTCCCTGAGCTGGTGTGCAGAAGAACACCCTCCACAGGGGGGTACAATTTAAATCTGGTCGAACACTGTCATTTTCCAGAAAACAAAAAGAACCACCAAAATAGTGGATGTCTGGGCAATACAAACACAGAACACCAGTAGATTTTATTAACTTTCACAGAAAGATTAGAGAAAAAACTGAATTACTGAAAGACTGGGTAAAAACACACTGTTTATTGTGGGGAGCGGATGGGAGACTAGGAAGGTTAGTACTGGGGACTGAACCCAGGGCCTTTGTACTGAAACATCTTCAGCCTTTTTCTTTTTTTTAAATGTTGAGTCAGGGTCTCACTAAATCATTAAATTGCCCAGGCTGGGCTCAAATTTGCAACCCTCTTGTCTCAGCATCCCGGAATGCTGAAATTATGGTCACACCTGGCTTAGGAGAATAGAAGGAAAAAAATGGAAACAAAACTTTTTACAAAAGCCAGGGAAGAGGGGTTGAAGAGAGGGAAGGGGGATGGGAAAAAAAGAAACAGCAAGATATATCATGTACAGGTACAAATTCCCTATGATGAATGTTATCATTATGTACATGTAAAATGTACCACTAAAATTAAAAAAAAAAAAAAGAAAGAAACAGTCAACTGAGCTAAAACAGTGTATGGCCTCTAATTTGTTTCTCAGAAAGCATGCACATTAGAATAAGTTATGCTAATCAACGAACAGTCAACATACAAACCATATTTTCCCAAGGTAAAAGCTGTTCCAAATATAGCACCCATTCCCAGGATGGAGTGTTGCCAGCATGCAGGCTTTATCTAGGACATATCACCACTTGTTCACAAGAAATGGATTCCAGTCATATTTTTTTTGAGAGCTGCAATCAGAACATAACTCTCTCTTAAACTCTACAAACTGAAGAGTTTGTATTGCTTTCTCTCCTATAAAACCACCTTCTCATTATACTTTTCAAAGCCCCTTTTAACACCTGCATTTGAGGTCTCCTTTGATTGAGGTTTATCTGGACACAGAGCGCAGTGTACTCCAGACCTGGACCACCCCCAAATCACCTTTTCACTGATGCTCCTGAAGTCACCTGAACTTCCTTCTCTCACCCTCCACCGCTGATCTATCCTTCAGCTTCCTTAAAAATATCCCCAGCATCCTTTGGCTCCTCATTACAACCCTGGTCCACTCTACAACCTCCCTCCTCTGAAAATTGCAGTGTCTCCTAACTGGAGTATGGAGTATACGCCCCCTATGTATACTATAATGACTCCCAGGAAAACTGCATCTAGCATCAGAAACCCATGAGTCCCAGTACATGTTTCAGAGGTGGGAAGAGAGGAGTCCACTCCTTCGTCAAAAGCATTTTGCCTCTTGACTCAAGATTGAACTTTCTCTTACAATTTGATCCAACATTTAATTATTAAAAGGTAAGATGACATTAAAAAAAATCTCTAGATGATATTTTCAAGGATTTTACCAATGGAGGAAGTAGAATACTGTAGGGGCTTTATTCTGAATCCCCCTAAGTGTGCAATACTATTGTAGGTCCATCTGTAACTTGGACACACAATAAACAGTGCAACCCCCAATCTTCTTATGTGTACAATGGGTGCAATAATAATGGGGTCGGACTTTAGAGAACTGTTGTGAGGTTTAATGCCTAAGCCACACCAAGTCCTACCTCACAGTCTGCCACAAGAAAAATGTTCAAAATATGTCAATGAACAAATGTTTTGAGTGTATTCCACGTTCCAGACCTGAAGATACCTAATGAAAACAAGTTGCTGCCCTCAAGGAGCTTACATTCTAGTGAGGAAGTCAGATAATTAACTATTAGAGATAGTACGATGTTGGAAAAAAACAAAGCAGGGCCAGGATATAAAAGATGACTGCCACCACTTAAGAGATGATTTGAGCAAGGACTTGAACGAAGTTTAAGGAACAGCAAGACCACAGTGTAGCCAGAGGGGTGAATGATGAGATAAATCCACTGGGGCCTTCTTCCAGAGTGAGGATTTTTAGTTTTATTCTAAAAATGATAAGAAGCCAATGAAGTATTTTTGGTAGAGGACAGGCTTGATCTGATTTACATTTCCAAAACATGACTGGCTACTCTATGAAAAGGCCAAAGCAGGGAGACAGGATGCTAGTGTAGTGCTAATGTGCGTTAGAGTAATATGTAAGAAGTAACTAGACTCAGGATAAATTGTGAAGGCAAAGATAACAGGACATACTGATGAGTTGCCTCTGAGAAAAAAGGGAAAAGACATCAGTAACTCCTACATGTTTAACATGAGCAACTAAAAGAATGATAAGAATGAATGAAGGAGGAGCCACTGTGGATGGGGAGGGAAGGAAAACCAACCACTGTGTTTAGGACACGCTGAGTTGGACACACGCCTTGGGTCTTCCAGTCCAGTGAGGGTGGCAGGTGGGTGAGCAGATCTAGAGTTCTACAGAGTAGTCCAGACTGGAGAGATGTCATTATCCCAGGAACAAAGCACTGAGACTGGGTGAAATCACCTACAAGGTCTGTCTTCTCTTGAGACAAAGAAATGAGGACAAAAGCCTGGCTGGGTAAGGAAGAATGAAAATTGCCTGGATGAAAGGAAGGCAATGTGGAAAGTGTTGGGCGTTGACAGCCAGGAGATGCAATGGTTCAAGGAGGCAGCCATGATTATTATCATAACCACCTTCAGGACTCACTCCCAAGGAATAAGTCTTTGTTCAGGATGTCTCCTCATTTCCCCACTCCTCCTCGCCTTATCTGCTCCTCTATTCCTTAGCTTCAGTCACCACCCAAATCTTGTATAGTTTCAAGGCTGCTCTTCAGAGTCTTTCATAGATCTGAAAGGCAGCCGCAGCATCTAAGACCTGAATGTATATTTTCCCAGGTCCAAAGGGTCTTGCCCTTGTTCACCTTCTCCATACAACTTTCCCACCTTCTCCCCTTTATTCCTCAAGCTGTAGCCAACACTGATTATCTTATGAGAGCTAGAGAAGAGAATGATAGTTCCCTTGCTGTAAAGGCTGAGTTGAAGACCCTTATCCACAATAAACATAAACAATGATCATGCAGGATGTGGTGGTGCAGGCCTACAATCTCAGTTACTCAGGAGACTGAGGCAGGAGGACTGCAAATTTGAGGCCAGCCTGGGCAACTCAGTGAGACCCTGTCTCAAAACAAAAATCAAAAAAGGGCTGGGGACATAGGTGAGCACACTGTGTTAATTCCAGTTTTGCAACCAAAAAACAAACAAAACAACAACAACAAAAAAGGAACCACAAAATGTTTCAGAAGTTTCATGCTGGTGAACCATGGGTGGCCATGTCCTCTTTTCTGGAGTCAGTTCAAGTCAAATTTACCCTTACAAAATCTGTTAAACTCTTTAACGCAACTGAAAAGAAAGGAATACTCTGAAACTCATTCCTAGAAGCTAGCATCACCCTGATTCCAAAACCAGAAAAAGACCCAACCAAAAAAAAAAAAAAAGAGAGAGAGAGAGAACTACAGGCCAATCTCTCTAACGAATGTAGACATAAAAATCTTCCAAAGGATACTGGCAAACAGAATGTAACAAATCATCAAAAAGATCACACATCACAGCCAAGCAGGCTTCATTCTAGGGATACAAGGGTGGTTCAACATACCCAAATCAGTAAACGTAATGTACCACATAAACAGCTGAAAAAAAAAAAAAAATCACATGATCATCCCAAGAGACACAGAAAAAGCCTTTGACAAAATCCAACATCCATTCATGATTTTAAAAAAAGACCCTTAAGAAAATAGATATAGAAGGACCCTTATCTCAACCTGATAGAAGCCATTTATGACAAATCTACTTCCAACATCAACATCATACTAAATGGGGAAAAACTGAAACCTTTCCCTCTAAAATCAGGAAAAAGACAAGATGTCCACTATCTCCACTCCTGTTCAACATAGTCCTTGAAACATTAGGCAGAGCAATAAGGCAAGAGAAAGAAAGAAAAGGGGATATGTATAAAAAAAGAACTCAAATTATCATTACTTGCAGATGGTATGATCCCTACACAGAAGACCCAAAAAAAATTCACCAAAAGATTCCTAGAATAACCAAATTCAGCAATGTATAAGATATAAAATCAACACATAAAAATTAAAAGCATTCCTGTATGCTAATAACAAACTCACTGAAAAAGAAATCAGGAAAAAATATCATTCACAATAGCACAAAGAAAAATTAAATACTTAGGAATTAACCTAACCAAGGAAGTGAAAGACCTCTACCATGAAAAGTATAGTACCCTAAAAAAGAAGACTGAAGAGGACATCAGAAAATAGAAAGAAAAGGAGTGGAGTACTGGGATGTGTGGATTTTTGCCACTGGACAAAGAATGAGGTCAGAAGACTGCAGCTTGGAGTCTCTCTAGGTTTTCAACTATTTCTTCACAATTTGAACACTTGACAGTTGTCCCTTTTAATTTATTTGAAGTGCTATTTTTTACAATAAAGGTTCGTCTGTCCATGCAAAAAGAAAATAGAAAGATATCCCATTCCTGAATAGGCAGAACCAACATAATCAAACTGGCCATAATTCCAAAACTGATATACAGACTTAACACAATCCCAATCAAAATACCAACAGCACTGCTCACAGAACTGGAGAAAATCTTAAAATTCATATGGTATCAGAAGAGACCCAGAATAGCAAAAGCAATCCTGAATAACAGGAACAAAGGAGGAAGCATCACAATCCCAGGTCTGAAGTTATACTACAAAGTTATAGTGATTAAAAACAGTGTGGTACTGCCCACAAAACAGACATGTGGATCAGTGCAGCTAAGAGAGGATGCAGAAACAACCTCAAGTACATTCAGCTATTTGATCTTTGACAAGGGGGCTAAAAACAGACTTCAAGGAAATAATAAATGGTGCTGGAAAAACTGGCTATTCACGTGGAGATGATTGGGACTACACCCATGTATCTCACCATATACTAAATTAAAATTAAAATTAAAATTAAAATGGATCAAAGAGCTAAATGTTTAAACAGAAACAGTCCGCTGGAAAGTAAAATAAGTAAAACTTCTGAAGACACAGGCATAGACAAGGACTTTCTAAACAGAACCCTAATGGCACAAGAAATAGTACAAAGAATCAACAAATAGGACCATACCAAATTTAAAAACTTCTGCCCAACAAAGGAAACAGCCAACAAAGTAAAGAGACAATCTACAGAATGGGAAAAAAATTTTGGTAGCTATTCCTCAGGGGACTAATATCTAGACTATAATAAACTCAAAAAATTAAACCCCCAAAATAAAAGATCCAATCAAAAAATGGGCAAGAGAAATGAATAAACACTTCTCAGAAGAAGTACAAATGGCCAATAAATACATAAAAAATGTTCAACATTGCTGGCCATTACAGAAATAAAAAGTAACACTGAGATTCCATCTTACTCCAGAAAACAATGGGCATCATCAAGACATCAAATAATAGCAGTTGGGGATTTAGCTCAGCGGTAGAACACTTGTCTAACAAGCATAGGCCCTGAGTTTGATCCCCAGCCCTCCCCCCAAAAGAAACAAAGAAAGAAATCAAATAATAACAAATGTTGGTGAGATGGGGGTTGGGGGGAACCCATTTGCATTGCTGGTGGGAATGTAAACTAGTACAACCACTATGGAAATCAGTATGGAGATTCCTCAAAAAACTAAAACTAGAATCTCCAATCGACCCAATTATTTCCCTTCCAAGTATCTTCCCAAAAGAGTTAAAGACATGATATTACAGTGATACACACATATCCGTGTTTATAGCAGCACAATTCATAATAGCTAGATCTTGGAAACAGCCGATATGTTCATCAACAGATGAATGGATAAAGAAAATGTGACATTTATACACAATGGAGTATGACTCTGCCTTAAAGAAGGATGAACTTGAGTCATTTGTGGGAAAATGGATGCATGTTGAGACCATAATGTTAAGTGAAATAAATCAGATACACAAGCTTAAATATCACTTGGTTTCTCTTATATGAGAAACCCAAAATATAAATAAAGAGCAAAATAAAAGATAATAAGAATTGGGGAGATAGATCTTTTTCAAATGGGAAGGGGATCAAGAGATGGAGGGAGGAGAGTGGGAGGAAAGGAAAAGGGGATAAAAACAGAATTGACATGTGTTATGTACATGTACCAACTCCCCACAAGAAATGTAATCATTATGTACTACAAATATGCTGATAAAAAATAAAAACAACAACAAAAAAATCCCCCAACCCCACCACTTCTCTTTGCCTTCTTTCCTACTTTGCTACCTGAACAAAGAAATGCAGAAATGATGTTTTCATTACCAGGGCCTACAAATAAGGCAGTCAAAACAAGATTTGTACTTAAAAGCCTTTATACTATCCAGAGTAAATTTGTTTATCTAGTATCACAAAGCCTCTAATGTAGTAATTATACTGTTGCCAGCAAACTACTACAATTGTGCCTACATCTATAATTAAGATATCAGTGTGGGAACACTATAATTTTATATTAACTTTTCTTACACAGCATGTTTGGGGCTTGTTAAAAACCCTAGTGACATCTTCAGTACCATTTTCTCTTCCAAAAGCCTTCCACATCAAAAATTAAGAAAAATGGCACACAATAAAAAAATATTGTGTTCACTATATTTTAAAACCCACAGACAGGCCACACTCCTCCTCACAGAACTATATTTCTGGAAATATAATAAAATGGTTTACATCACACTGACATGAAGTGGATTTGAGCAAAAGACCTACAATCATAAAGCTCCTTAATCACTTAAAATAACAAACTTAGATCCCTAATCTTATGAAACAAACACAGATGCACTATATGTGTTCACCATATACCTAATGCCAGAGTACTAAAAAATATACAGCAGGAAAAAAACAACCTTTCAGTGTCACTGTGTGATCAGCCTGATATAAAACGCTAGTTATATTTTTAAACCCTCAGTTAACAACAACAAAAACAATTTTGCTCTTCCCAAGCAAATTCTGAGTAATCTTTATTAAAGGGCAATGATTTGGAAGTACTAGATCTTATTTAATCTACATGGCCCAAAGGCTTGTGAACTAATCATAATCCTCCACCCCCACTGTTCATCATTTCTATCAAGAGATATCAAGGTAAATTTTAACAGAACAGTGCAATCCCTGTCAGACAGAGACATTCAGCATCACTGCATGAAATAGCGAAACAGGAACCTCTGTGAAGAGCGACCTGCAGCATGCACGACAGGAGTTGGGGCTCTAGGGTCAGACAGGCGAGTTCATTTCTAGGTCTCCCGATTTTCAGATCTGTGAGAGGCCAGGCAAGCAAGCATCCCCTTGCCAATGCCTTCTAGAAATGAGGGAAAGTAGAGTCCCCTTCATCTTGAGGAATGAAGGAATTAAAATCTGTAAGTGCCTAAGTGTGCCTGGCACAGTTTAACTGGTTGTTGTTGATTATTAATCATGGTATTTTTTCCCCAGTAAGAGGCAATTTAAAAAGTAAAGGTTTTTGGCTTTCTCTTTACCATTTTGCCTTCTCTGGTTTATTCACAATGAAAAGAACTCTCTGGAGTGAGCAGAACAACTTCTGGGGAAACAGTAAGTGTGGTCAAATCATTTCCTCACTGTGCGGCCTCTGCTAACTCCACCTTTCTCTCCGAACGCAGGGCTTCCCGGCCGCCTTCCCGCACTCCCGCACCACACACTACAAACTCTCTGAAAGCATGACGGCCTCGCAGCCTCAGCCGAGTAACACAAGTGTTACTTCCCATGGACACTGGAAATTTCTTGTTCCTACCACTTATGTGTACACAGCCTGCACCCCTCGACAGTACAGCTACTAACAATTCCTTGCCGGCTCACCCTGCCTCACTCAGGCCTGAAGCGACAGCCCCCAGACTGTGCTGGCTCCCAGCTGCTGCCCTCCCGGCTCCACTGGGCAACTACCAAAAGTAATCGACACCCTGTTTTTGGTGTAGACTTTTAAAAGTGAACTCACAAAACAAAACAAAACACCAGACACAGTTGCCTTCTCCTATGAGAAACCAACAAAAGCACATCTAAAGGCAGTTTGAGGTACAGTTCAGATTTAATTGATGTAACCTCAGATGACAAGAACAGTAAGACACAAAACAGCAAAGACAGAATTAGGTTTTCTACAAGAAGATTTTCTCCAGTTGTCTCTCTTAGCTGTTTTGGAGGGACAACTATTTAAGTAGTTGAGGAAGTTTAAATTACGTAATGTAACACAACGCAGTTCCAAATACACAACAGAAAAAAGCTCCACCAAACTTAATTATAGGTTCAATTACTTCTGCCTTTAAACATATTCCCACCGAAAATAATTTAGGTACTAAACTTAACCACAAAAAGTAATTTTCCAAATACCATCCTTTCAGGGATTTAGCTCAGTGACCCTGAGTTTGATCCCCAGCACTACAAAAAAAAAAAAAAAAGTTCAAATATCATATCAGGAATTCCACTTTGGAAATGTCGAATTTGAAATGTTTATTTACTAGTTATGCAGGCCAGGAGAACACACTGCCCTTCAGAAACAATTTCTTCCCTACGCATACGGGACTTAATGTTCTTCACAGCTGCCAGGTGGTTCTAAAGCTCAAGTATTTGACAATAGATTACCTAAATAAGTATGCTCTCTACTCACTAAAATCATGTTCTTGAAGGATACTTAAGAATGCACTCGATAAATTAATGAATTTAATTAATATAATAAGCCAGGTGTGGTGGGGAACACCTGTCAAAGCCTGCCTGAACTACATAACAAGACCCTGTGTCAAAAAAACAAAGCAAAAAAACGCCAATAATAATAATAATAATAATAGTGAATATTTCACTATTATTTATCAGCTTTGAGCTCAAGTGAAAGCAAAAAAAAGAAAAAGAATTTAGGTTAACTGATTCATCCATTCACTCACTGAATATTTACTAAATAACAAGAATTTGTCTGTGTACTGAGAACAAGACAGATATGTTCCCTACCTTCGCAGCCTTCCCTATTAGAAAGAGACAAAGAGGGGCTGGGGATTTAGCTCAGTGGTAGAGTACTTGCCTAGCAAGTGCAAGGCCCTGAGTACGATCCCAGAACCCCCCAAAAAATCGTTAACTTCGATTTGTCCTTCAGGTAAAAATAAGCAGGTAGATTTAATCAGGGTCAGTTTGTGGATTAACTGTAACGATATAATCTATTAATGAATGAACCTGGGATGGTAACGTAATTTAGCAGTAAAGCACTTGCCTAGCAGGTACAAGGCCCTGGGTTCAATCCCCAGTACTAGAAAAAGAAAAAAATAAAAAAAGAACATAAGCCAGGTGGGGTGGCACATGCTTGTAATCCCAGTACCCTGGAAAGCTGAGGCAGGAAGATTGCAAGTTTGGGCGGAGCCTGGGCAACTTAGTGACTTAGAGAGACCCTATCACAAAATAAAAAAATGAGAAAAGGACTGGGGATGTAGCTCAGGGAGCAGGCCCTGGGTTCAATCTCCATACCATAGTGGGGCAGGGAGATGGGGAAGGGGGAGGAGATAGTGAACTAAGGACTGGGGAGGCAGCTCAGTGGTAGAGAGCTTAGGGTACTTGCCTAGAATGCTTGAGATCCTGAATTTGAACTCAGGTACCACCAAACAAACAAACATACACATCCTTAAACCCATCAAAGAAGAAAACAATATTTAAGGAATTTCCACAACATTTTCTAGTCATTCAACTCAATGCAATCCCCCTTCTGCAGTTTCAGCACTATATGCAATAGTGCATCTAAATCAGTATGGAATTTAAAATGGTTCATATTTAGAAACACTACAGGTTACCAATACCTATGCTAATTACTAAAACTTATAATTAGGGCTGGGGATGTAACTCAGTGGTAGAGTGCTTGCCTGGCATGAGTGAGGTCCTGGGTTCAATTCCTAGCACAACAAAAACAAACAATACCTATAATTAGTTATGCTTTAAAAACCTCTCGCTTTAAAAAAAAATACCTACTGGTATATTTTTCCCCTTTAGACATTCATAAAAAAACTTTTTTAAGTGTAGATATTGATTGGGCTGGGGATGTAGCTCAGGAGTAGGCTTGAGGCCCTGGGTTCAAGCCTCAAGGACCAAAACAAAGAGAGGGGGAGGAATACGGGTAACTTTGATCAAGTAACCCTATTTCTACAGATTTTTGCTCAGGAAATGTACACAAACACTCTTCTTCAAAAAATGTTTACTGTGTTAGACATGGTGGCACACACCTGTGATCCTAGCTACTTGGGAGGCTGAGGCAAAGGATCACAAGTTTAAGGCAAGTCTGGGCAACTTAGTGAAACCCCCGTCTCAAAACAAAGAGAAAAGACGATTCAGGATATAGTTCAATTGGGTTCAATTCCTGATTTAAAAAAAATTATCAGCGTATTACATGAAATACAGATTACACAGTTTTATATAATTGCTAAGTCATGTAAAAATAATTAGATTAAAAATATAAGATTAGAAGATGAAAAATGCAAGCTAAAAACACTGAATATATTGTAACCCAAATATTCTAAAAATGTTAACATGTTGACAGTGCATGGTAAAGAACAGACTACACATCAAGATGTGAATGGTAGTTTTCTCTGAGTAGTAAGTTTAGGAATGATTTATCTTTGCACTTTCTGTGTTTTCCAAGTGCTGTCTCTTCTGTGGTTTGTTTTTAGAACAAAAGACATTACAGGTTATCTTTAATTCTAGAATGCACTGACATGTCTCATTTATGGATGGATTGTTCTGAAGCAGAAAGGCCAGGAAAACCTTGTGCTGTGAGCACTGCCAAGCTCCCTTCCTGTTGTGTCTTTCCCAACAGTCTAAACCACGACAATCAGACGATCCCCTACCAGGCAGATGAAGGCCAACTCCTCTGCAGGAACCAGAGGAGCCGTCCACATCTAGAAAGACAGCTATGAGGCTCTTACTTGCTACAAAAACTTGAGACTCCTCAGACAAGTGAGCTTCCTGAGATGGTGAGCGGCATTCTGATCTACCTCAAACGCACTGAAACAAAGTACTGCACGGTAGATATCAGGAAAAAGTATCAAAATGCTACTGATTGTGAAAACTTTTAATAGCAATGACAAAAAAAGAGTAAATTGAACACCTACTTTAGGAAGGTATAAGGAATATGAAACAACCTCAGAACTATTCCTTTTTTAATTTTACCAGTACATTTTTAGATATACATAATGGTAACATTCATCATAGGGAATTTGTACGTGTACATGATATATTTTGCTGCTTCTTTTTTGGGGGGCTGCTGGCGATCAAACTCAAGACTTTGTGCCTGCAAGGCAAGCGCTCTACCACCGAGCTAAGCCCCTAACTCCACTGCCTCTTCTTCTCTAGAACTATCTTTTCCTACTAGTTGGCTGTCTTCCTAATGAGGTTAATTTCGCAAAGTGACAAACTACTGAGCAGCACTTGCCCGAGGGGCCTGAAGGGAAGCAGCAAGGGAGGCCCTCCTTGGCCAACGAAGGGAGCCACAGAAGAAACAAGCCTGCTGCTCATCCTGCTTTGCTGAGATGGATAAACACCCAAGAAAATTATAGAATCTTCCCCTGCACACTCCAGGATTTCCTTAATATAAACCAAACAATGGAAGACACAGAAAACAACTGTTGCTGTGAAATGACAGTGAGGTCAAAAGAATCCTCTTACTAATTGAAGCCACCAGAAGATGTACCATCCCAGCTGTTCTCAATGCAGTGCTATAAGTACAAGGTCCACAACAGCAACCTGGGAAAAATGACTTCAACACCAACACACCACTGGGCTTTGGTCCTATCACCAAGCAACTCTATCTATCCATCCATCCATCCATCCATCTACCTACCTACCTACTCACCTACCTATCTATTTTAGTTTTTGAGACTCATTGGGCTCACCATGTAGTCCACATTGGCCTTGAACTCATTGCGATCTTCTTGCCTCAGCCTTCTGAGTGCTGGGATTATAGGCATGTACCACCCTGCCTGGCTCAACCCTTTATTGACAAATGCCAAAGTCATCTTCATTTCTGGAATCAAGCAGATCAGCAAATCTGAACACACATATGAAAATGTCTTGATATATGTTAGGCCTATGTAATCAAACCCAACAAAAGGTTTTAAATATTAGAAAGCAAAAAAAGAAATATGCTTGCCATCGTGTCTACAAGAGGGCATAATCTTATGCCCTTCTTTAGAAGCATAAACTTTATCCCACAGAACAAACAATATAGAGGGATACATTCCAGAATGTTAGTAAACTGCTATAAAAGAAGTCATGAAATACTATATAAAACTGTGTAAGATTAAAAAGAAAAAACTGTGTAAAATATAGAAGAAAAAACAAAGTATGTTTTGAGCACGAGGGAAGGGAAGGCAAATGCTCTTTTAAAAAGTGAATGGGAGTCAGGCATGGTAGCATACATCAGTAATTCCAGCACTCTGGGAGGCTGAGGCAGGAGGATCTAGAGTTCAGGATTGGCCTGGGTACCTTAGTAACCTAGAAAGAATGTCTCAAAATTGAAAAGGGCTGGGGATGTAGCTCAATGCAAAGGGTCTGAATTCAATACCCCAGTACTGAGGAAGGAAAAAAAAAAAAAAACTGCCAACACCTGAATGGGTGAAAGTGGCAAAGGTCCACAGCAAAACCAATGGCCAGGACAGAGCCTGTGCCAAAGAAGGGTGGCCTCAAGGGGCACAATCTTCCCAGACCCTGCAGCTGCTGAGGAACTGTGCCATCAGTTCCAGCCAAGGCCCCCGAGAGCAGTGAAGGCCACTGACAATGCAGGACCAGGACTAGGACCTGCACCCTCCCTTTGGGGACCTGCTCCAAACTGGCTCTAATCAGCTCCACGTGAGGAAGCACAGCCTTGTTTCAGAGGCCTTTTCACTTGCACACCCCACACCCTGGCTGCCATCACTCCAAGCCCTCGCCACAGGAAGTGGTTGCATTTCCAAATGTCAAGGACAGTTCACTACCCCTGGAGTCCAACCTGATCTCAACAGTATACGGAACTCTTCCTCCTACACTACGTAAACCTCCTTATCTTCCTGTTGCTCAGCGTGCTAGAGTCCAGTCAGTGAGTCATTCAACTCGGGTGGGCATGTGAGTTTAAAAGTAAAGCTTCCCCTCTTTGCAAAAGGGAGGGATGGAGATGTGGCTAGAAAGTTTCAGAATGAGCATGCCGCAGGCAAGGACTGTGCTTTGGATATAATATTCCCTCTTCCCTGACACGAACATGCACAGGTACACAACATCTCTACCTTCGAGATTAACCAGGAATAATTTATGCTAGAAAAAACATACAAATTCGAAAGCATTCTTTTCCAACTGCCCTCCTTCCATCCCAAATTTTCAGTAGTGGACACAAAATCATCCTCTGTGCCAGTTGTGATGTGGAGCATTTGGTTTAGTGAATGTACAGTGAATGAAAAGGCCTTAAAAACCATGCAGTGTAAGCAATAAACAGAAGAAAAATCAAGGTTATTTCTGTCCCACTAGGAATGGACAATGAAAAAAAAACGACTCCAGGAGAGGAAGATTACAAATGAATGAGACTTACCAAAGGGCAAGAGATAGAATCCCGTGACTAAGGACAAAGCAGAATACTGCGACTCAATCACTCAGTGGAGTACAGTTACCTCTTGAATCTTAAGGGAAAACCAGCTTTACTCACCTCTTGTTTTGCTGGGAATTCATATAGGTTCATTGTCCCCAGATTTACACATACAAACTAACCATAAATGTGTGCAATATTTTTTAAACAAAGTAATTAGGAAAAAAAAATGCTTGCAAAGTGGGAGAAACTTGAAATATAATGAGGTATTATTGAACAAAGCCATTTGTATGTGCTTGGGACTCCAAAATGTCAAAGCAGTAACATTTATCTGTACATGGAAAAAATCTTTCCTTCGAGACCAGAAAGTGCTCAATTAAACAGCTACTACTCAGTTTCCAGACTTTCCACACTCCTTCAAGTACTCTTTTCTCCTTTTTCATAAGAGACCTTATGGCAGGAACACTCCATCGCTGTCCATCTGCAATCAGCTGTAATCCCTGTGAGCGGCAGTCAAACCAGCTTGCCAGCTCAGCAGCCTTTTAATAGTGCTTACACATATTGCTACGGCGTACTCAGTTCATTTTCTGCAACAACACTATTTTCAAAATGTAGCTGGGCGTGGTAGCGCACGCCTGTAATTTTAGCACTTGGGAGGCTGCGGCAGGAGGATCACTGTGAGTTCAAGGCCAGCCTGGAGTACACAGGGAGACTCTGTCTCAAAAAAAAATCTAGAGGAAAGTTTCTTATGTAAGATACAATAATTCTCACACCATGAGTTGCTTTCCAAAAACAGATACCTTTCAAAGAAATCAAAATGACCCCAAACTCTTTGAACCATGATAAAGTATTTATATAGTCTCATTTTTCCAAGGTTGATCTAATAACGGTCTTTTTTCTAGTAGACTAACATTAATTTAAAAGTCATAAATTTCTCCTGCTGAAATTTTACATTCAGAGGATGCAACATGTTACAGATAGCTGTTGTGAAGTACCATTATCTAGCCCAAACACTACCACTAATAAGCTACAGTTCTGAAATTTTCCTCAAGTACACTGGATATTTTGTTAAACTCCTACTCACTCTTCAAAGTCCAGCTTAAACACCTTTCATCCGTGAAACCTCAGATTTGGGAGACCAAGGCAGGAAGCTTGCCCAGAGCCTGAGGCCAGCCTGGGCTACATAATGAGTTCAAGACCACCCTGAATGACATAGCAAGACCCTGTCTCAAAAAACAACAAAAAAAAAAAAAAGAAAAGAAAAGAAAAGAAAGAAAGAAAGAAAGAAAAGAAAAAAGAAAGAAACCTGACTGTTACAAGTCCTCTCTATCAATCTCAGAGAAGAGCCCAGGCAATGGGACAGACAAAGTTGCATATGAACCACAATGAAATGTGGACTGTGCAGTCTAGCTGGCTTTCTTGCAGAACACACATTCTGCGTAGAATCCTCTACACAGAACACTGGCAAATGGCACACAAGCAGATGAGGTCCGAATGGTCACTTCAGCAGTGTCTGTGTCTGAAAATCAATGATTCTGCTTTGTCACAAAGGCACAGATTTAAAGGTGCTACAGCCTGTCTCTATTTTATTTTATTTTATTTATTTATTTATTTATTTATTTATTTTTGGTGCTGGGGAATCGAACTCAGGGCGTTGCGCTTGCAAGGCAAGCACTCTAACCACCAAGCTAAATCCCCAGCCCCTGTCTCTATTTTAAATAAGAATTTGCCTACAGACCTCCAGTAAGTAATTTGGTACTGTAGGTACAAAGGAAAGACACCTAAGTCATTTTTACCTAACCAATTCTATAGAGCAAGAAGCCAGAAGCAATGCTGATTGTTTTAACGCTAATTTGTAAGTTTACTATAAATTACAGTTACACCCACTGTTCAACTCAACTACTGTAAGGTAGAATGGTAATTTTTTTTTTTTTTTGGTGCCGGGGATCAAACTCAGGGCCTTGCACTTGTTAGGCAAACGCTCTAACCACTGAGCTAAATCCCCACCCCAGAACAGTAATTTTTAACACCACCTTGGCAAGCTCAATTGCTATTTAACATCAAGAAAGAAAACAATGACTCTCAGGGCCTGAGGTGTATCCCACATCAGGGTTTGGTAAAGATCATCACATGCACCTTTACTGTCACCAAGATGTGAGCCTCACAGGCAGCATCAGAACTAGCTAAATTCAGCTATCTGCAGTTCTTCTTGATTTGTAAAGAGTAAAACAGGCCATCCACACTGAAGTGGTGCAGCAAACATCTCAGAGCAGGATGCGTTCAATGGATCACTCAAAGTGGCAAAATCCAAAGCGTTAATACACAATGCTCACCTATTCTTTTCACAGTAAGGGGGTGGGGGGTGGCAGCAGAAGCCAATTTGTACTCACTGGTCGAGCTGCCCTGCATCTGAATGATGCACTTGGACTCCTTGCTGGTCTCTCGAGAATTGAAGGGCCGCACTCGGACAGCCACCTTCACAGAGGCTCCCGACATCCTGAGGGCCTTGGGACAGATACGCAATCCAGAGACAAAGAATGGAATCTTCTTCTGAAGTTCTATCGAGTTTCCTTTAAAAAAAAGAGAGTACCACACAAGACAATCAGAATTAAAGGAAACGCAGGTCAACTTAAGCAAAATGGGTGCTACTGTATAGTCTATTTGTTTCCATTTCTAAAAACATCATTTTCTCCTCTGCAACTTTGTATTCCCAGCAGTAAATTACCAAATATTAAAGACTGAAATTTGTTTTCCTATTCTATTAGTACCTTCTCATTCCTAAAAAAAATCCCTAAACTTACCAATAATAATTTTTTTTTATTTTAAACCAAGAACATGTATTGGTACATTCTACATACAATGGTCACATTCATTACATTTATTCTGTACCTATACATTCTTCCCCCTCTCTCCCGCCCCTCCCCTCTGCTCCCTCCCTCCCTCTTTACAGCAGGTTCATCATCCTTTTCCATATTTTCCCTTTCCCCTCTCTTTCCCCTGTTGCCTTTCTGCTTTTCTCGTTCTTTCTTTCTAGTACTCCTCTCCTCTGCACACCATCCTCCTTTTATATAATATCTATTACACCAATAATAATTTTTATGTTTTTTGTTTGTTTGTTTGTTTTTTGGTGCTTGGGGATCGAACTCAGAGCCTTGTGCTTTCAAGGCAAGCACTTTAACCACTGAGCTAAATCCCCAGCCCCCCAATAATAATTTTTAAACTACAGAATACGCATTTATCTTGTTTTCTGTGTCTCTAGGTCACTTTTCAGTAATGTGTGAAAAACACAATGGTTGAGGGTGTTGGGGATCGAACTTAGGGCCTTGTGCTTGCTAGGCAAGTGCTCTACCACTTCAGCTAAATCTCCAAGCCCTCAAAATGATTTTTGTTGAAGAAGTTTCTTAAACAGAAGCTTTCCCACTGTACACTACTTACCACCTTTCTTTAAAGAAATGCACTGAACTTTCTATGCTGTAATTACAGTTTGAAACATTTGGTTACATGAACAATGGTTAAACACCAGAGAGAGACCTCTTCTGCTCTCTTAACTAACTACTCAGGGATTTCCGTCAGCTTTGAAGACACCCGGCATATGCACCACCTGGCAAAATAAGCACAGAAGATGCCCAGAGACATGAGTCCTATCTTCAGATTTGCCAGTGACTCATGGCACAATCAAATCATACATAAAAGAAGCCACAAGAAAAATGCTAACATTTTCAGAGAACAGTTTCTCTCCCTGGAAAAACAAAACCCATACTATTCTGTGAAAAAAAAATCCACAAGAAACAACCGAGCTCTCCAGTCGAAAGAAATCTATTACATAAACATTTCCAGGAAGGACCAAACAAAAGAAAAGCCTAAAAAAGAAAAGTATGACACCAATTAACAGGGAAGCCACTAGAACTTCAACCTGACCAATTTTCTTCCACATAATTAAGCAGAGATTAAAAATGCTAACCTCCAGCAGTTCAACACTACCAATCCTTTCCCTGGGAAAAGGAAAAAAAGAAACAAAACAAAACCCCAAGAGTCACTCCCTATCTCCTTACCCTATCAGTACTGGGCTGTCTACCAGAGTCAGATCTCCCCTCCTCTGAGACAGGTCTCACTACACTGCCCAGGCAGGGACTGAACTGGGACTGCAGGTATGTGCCACCATGCCCAGCCCCCTTTTCTTAACAGCATCATCACTATTTGAAATTCCTGCTTTTTTGGCTATGTCTACTGTCCATCTCTCACCACACCAGACTATTCAGCGAGCTCCTGTCCTGTGTGCTAGCACTCAAAGCAGTACCTGATGTATGAGCTCAGCGTCCAGTAAAGGAATGAATTATATCGTCCAGCTGTGAGAATTATCTATTTAAATCCTTTGCCGTGAGAATTATCTATTTAAATCCTTTGCCTGGATTGCTGATTTTACTTTTTGTTTCAGATGGTTACGATTTTTCTTTTCTTTTCTTTTTTTTGTTAATGGTACTGGTGATGGAACTCAGGGCCTTGTACTTGCTAGGCAAGCACTCTAACCACTGAACTAAATCCCCAGCCTGATTACAATTTTTATATTAATCTTTATACAAATCCACCAATGTTTTTTCCAGTCTGCTTCTCATTTTACATCTAATTGATAGCTCCTTAATATACCACATATTTTTGTGATCACATTTATTAAATGAAACTTAAAGAGTTTTAAAGATTCCAACTAATGTAGCCATATCTTATATTCACTAGCTGAATCCTATGCAAAAAGAAAAAAAGAATTCATGAAGCATTGAGAAAAAGGAAAATAAAACACATTTCAACACCCTCAAGTTCTCTTTGATACACAATCATTCTCTCAACTTTTATCATGTCCAAAAACACTTTCTCTTCTTCCTCAAACTAGCAATCTGTCAAATTTCCACTTCTATCAATATCATTCTCCCAAACTCCCAAAAGTAAGACTTGGGGTCATCTTTGTTTCCTTTTCTTAGGGTTAGGGTGTTTCCTTTTCTTTGAATCCTTGTATTAGTTATTAACAAAATTCACAAAAAACCACATGAAAACTTTTCAGACAAAAATTAGCATTGTCATATCCCCCCTTCTCATTGCCATTACCCTAAATCCTGTCCTTACCACCACATGCCTAGAATATTTAAAACAAATGAACTGTTCTTTGAGCTCTTAGTCTCTCATTCAATAGTTCTTTTAACAGGGTTACACAAAACAGATTCACATGGGGGTCTTTTGAAAAGCAAATGAGCCAGGGCTCCTCCTATCCAGTCTTCAAAAGGTTTAAGATAGGCTCTGGTATTAGTCTGGCACTTTGTTTTTAATTTTTCAGAGAATTTGTTGCAAATCCTAGCCAAGAGCCACTGTTTTAGGCCACTGCTTCACCTGCTGCAAGATCAACCTTTCCAAAGCACAACCTCCTGTGTCCTTCTCAGTGAAGCATTTTCTTTCCACAGTGCTTATTAAATCAAGACCAAAGTCACAGCCCTGCGTCTAGCCAGGCTCCTTCCCTGTCATGCTGGTCCTCTCACACCTCCTCACTGTTACACAGGCTTTGGCTTCCCCTTGATAGTGTCCAGCTCCAGTCTCCCCTCTTCCCAAACACTTTCCCAAACATTCCAGGAATCGATGGCGTTTTCCACAGCATTTACAGACTCCCTGTTAGAGAGCACAGCTACCATTTTACATGACTGCATTCTGTCTTGCCCTATTCTTTGACAGCTTCCCAAAGTAAAAATCCTATTCCTTAAAAAATCTCCTTGAACTTAGGCTCCTTGAAAAAATGGCTAAAATCAAGTATGGGTGAGAAATTTCAAGATGATCCTAGGGCAGGCATTTTAGTGTGCTGAAAAGCAAAACTATGTCAAGAATGTATGAGATCACATCAAAACAACACAAGTACAGACCTGAAGGAGCTCCTACTGGCCATGGTATAGAGTACTTGCTTAGCATACATAAGCACACAGAATAAAATCAATATTCTGAAAACAAAAGAACCGAACATACATCCAGTCTAGATATCCTGCATAAAATATTCCAGGAAAACCACAGTCATTGACAGTAGGTTCTTCTTTAGAGTAAACATTCTAGCTAACAAATGCAGAAGCAATGAATGAGAATGTCATCTTTTTCTAGTCCTACTGATATAAAGATTTTCTGCCAAAATTATCATTGGCTGCTAACATGCACCACATGATAGGTTGGTTGATGGGGAATATTATTAACTAAGCCAAGAACACTTGAACCAAACGATCAGCCTTATGTCTCCTCCTCATGTGCCACACAGAAGATACATAGTACCACCTACGAAATACTCTTGTCCCACTCCAGAAAAAAGGATAGAAAGAAAGAAAGAAATGAATCAAGCCTTAGATCCAACTATCAGTTTACAAGACATACAGAGGGCAAAAAGGCAATTCAGATGACACATCAAAGTTACAATTAGCCAAAACCAGACCATGGAAAAATCTACAGAACAAGTCACCCAGTTTCTTCAAATAAATAGCATAAGTGAAAAGGAGGGGGTTATAAAAGAGATATGTTATTTATCAACCAAATGCGATGATTTTTCAATCAAGAAAATCTATAAAAATACATTTTTTTTAGAAAATCAGGCTTAGAAGAAACAAGATTTCCAAAATGTTGATAGCAGCCGAAAAGTGTACTTCATTTAAAAAAAAAAAAAACAGATGTTTGTGTTTGTATTCTATCCAGGCCTACAAAAATGTTGAATACTTCTGACTTACCAACAAGACAACAAAGGCTGCAGCCTCTTTATCCACTTGAAACCACGAACCAAAACACTAATATCTCTGATATCTAACATCCTGTACATTCGTTTTTCAATAGACTGCTTGATTCCTCTACCTAGCTATCCTGCCAGCATTTCGTTCAGACTCGTACACCAAAGCCAAAATAGCTCTCCCCCAAACAATACCAGCTCTTTTGCCTCTTTTCTGTTTAACATTCCCACCATTCTGTTCCCACAGACTGAAAAGCTTGCTTCCTCTATTCATCTAATTAGCTTCCAAATTACATGGCTTCCCTCTACAAAATCTCTTCCCATTTCCACTACCACATCCCTGTCAGGCCATCAGCACTTCGCCCCTAAGGCCTTAACCAGCTTGACTTTCTTCCTCCCATCCCATTCTCGGCCACACGGTATCCCCATCTTCACCTACTTCGTCAGTACTATACGACACTGCCACATTCATCTTCCTGCAGCACAGTTCCATCCCGCTTGCTGTCCACTCACACACCACCAAAGTTGCTGGGAGCAGCAGCACATGCCGGGAAGCCCAGCCACTTGGGAGGCTGAGGCAGGATTGCAAGTTCTCTTTTCCCCAGTGCTTATTAGATCAAGACCAAAGTCAAAGCCCTCCATGTCTAGCCAGGCTCCTTCACTATCCCATGCACATGTTCCAAGTTCCAAGGAAGATTCCAAGTTCCAGGACAGCCTGGGTAATTTAGTGAGACTGTCTCAAAAGGGTGGTGGGAGAGGCAATGTCGCTCAATGGCAGAACACCTGCCTAGTATGTGTGAGGATCTGGGTCCTCACACCCATAAGTAAAAAGCCTCAGAGTTTCCCTGCTCTACCAAGGAATGCCTGAACTCCTCACACTGACATTCGAAGTGTCCTGCAACGTGAACAAGTTCACAAAACTCTGCCTTCTACCCACATTCCAAGTGTGGCATGCTTTTCTCCCCATGTGCCCTTGTTCCAACATTCCCTAAATTTAGCCACCACGATAAGAGACATTGAGGCCAATCATTCGATTCAGGTGTTCTCAGCCTAATCCATGATGTTCCCCCACTGTGGCCTTCCCGGTTTCCTGTTCTTTGCAAAACCAAATTTATTCTTCCAGGACCTTTTCACGTGCTATCTAGCTCTAAAGCATCAGCGGACTTCCTACCTTCCAAACTAAATGCAGCTGCTTCTCTACTTAATACCTCTCTATTTATTGATCTTAGCCTGAGGAGAATAAATTACCTTCTTTTGTTGCTGCTGTAGATTTTACATGCCTTAAAAACGCAGGAGCTGGAGATTTAGCTCAGTGGTAGAGTGCTTGCTTAGCAAGCGCCAAAGCCCTGAGTTCGATCCCCAGGACCAAAAAAAAAAAAAAAAAAAGAGTTCATATCATCAAAAGGAAAAGGCTCATTTACAATTCCTTTCTAATTAAAGGTAATAGTCATCCTCTTTGGAAATGATACATTTTAAAATTATTGCCTGAATCTAAATATCTATTTTTTTCTGGTTTAACTCTCCTACAGCAAAACTGCAACCACCTCCACAGTGATTTAAAATTTTGTACTACAGTAATTGCTAACTACTTAAGTGGACTACAGTGGATTATAGAGATACTTTGTTATCTCCCTACCACTATAAACAGTCTGTGTCCCTGTCTCTATCTCTGTCTCGGTCTATCTCTACATCGTTCTCTCTACCTCTTTATCTCTCTATCTATCCAGTAATAGGTAGAGATCACACCCAGGGGTCTTCTACCACTGAGCTACATCTCGAGCCTTTTCTTTTTTTTTTTTTTGAGACAAGGTCTGATTTGCCCAAGTGGGACTCAAACTTGCAATCTTCCTGCTGCAGGCTCCTTCAGTAATAAATGGTATCTCCTCTGTAACACATATCCACCAAAGAATTACAGCTTCAAAATGCTCTGCTTCTTTTAGGGAAAAAAAAAAGAATCACTCTTTATGTAAGTCTGAAATCAACTTGAAACTCCAATAAGAATAATTATAGAGTATTTTCAAGAAATTAGCAGAAAACAACATAATAACTAGCATAAAAATACATTTTTCTAGCTTTGAAGAGCCAGGAGACAAAGGCAGGTAGGAAAAATAACCACATACACTCGAAGTCACTTACACAGTTCCAGCTGTTCCTTCACCACTTTTCCTTATGACATAACAGAAGCACCAGCAACGTGGAACAGTGCAAAAATTCCAGAAGCGCTCACTAACATTAAAAAAGGGACGACAAAACACTGGGGTTTCATTCATTTGAGTAATGTGCTATTTTTTCCCCCTAATTGCTTAACTTTGACCTTGCAGAATTCCCATTTGCTCTCTTAGATGATTGGGAGTCTAAAGAGAAGACAAATTGATCTGCTAGTTTTTTTGATTGGTTTGTTTCTGTAATATCCCTTTTCTATAGAAAAGAGCCAGGATTAGTCCTAAAACAGGGATTAATTCATGTCATTCCCTCTCCCGCGCCACCAGAACATGACCTCAAGTTTAATCCAATCTACTTCCCAGGTCTCCACTTTCACACCCAAGCTCTGTCACTTCTGCACCAGCTACCATCTTTCTGTGCCATACATGGGGATGCCCATGTCCTTCTCAATCCATTACAAAAGTCCATATGTTTCAAGGACAAGGTCAAATGTCACCAGCTAGCAGGAACTTTCTGTTTTTCAGCACTAGCAATCAAACCCAGGGCCTTGTTCGCACTAGGCAAGCTTTCTACCACTGAGCCACGTCTGCAGCCCTGAAACTATCTTTCTGAGTCAAAAATCAGACCTTTTCTTTGCTCCTTTTGCTCCTGTTCTGTTGCCAGGAGCAAGCCTGTAATCCTGGGCACTCGCGAGGCTATGGCGGGAAGATCGCCTGAGCTCAGGAGTTGGAGACCAACCTGGGCAATACCGTGAGACCTCCATCTCAAAAGAGAAACTCCTGCTGCTTCCTCATTTTTTGACTTACTTCATTATGTTGTGGTCAGTTCACTTAGCTCTCAAACACTGACACTCTATTCAATACATGCTTGTTAGAATATACATTTTAAACAAGAAATGTGGTCTTTTAAATTCAACATTAGCACAATTTGCTACTTAGCAACAAACTTACATCAACAAAAAAATCTACTTAAAAGAACTTTTTCTGCTGAACTGCATTTTAAAAGGATGAATAACCCAAAAATAAATTTGTACAGTTAGAAAGTCCCTTTTGAGATGCTATGAAAAAATTTTTATGTAACATTTTTGCATTTGTCTAATACTTTCCGTGAGGACCAAACAAGTATTAGGACCTAACACTGACTGTTTCTATACTGAAAAAATGGCCCCCGAATACACATATAAGAATTTGTCTATTCTTTTTTTGCGGGGGGGGGGGACTAGGGATCGAAATCAGGGCCTTGCACTTGCTAGGCAAGCTTAATCCCAAACCCCAATTTGTCTATTCTTGATCTTTGACTCTATGGATAAAAATCAGCCATAGGCCAAGGAGTGAACATTCAAAGCAGGCCACATGTTAGGAGAGCTGCTTTCTGCACCCCAACTCCATGCCCAGAGCCAGACTGCACAGGGACAGGCAGCGACAGACCAGGCTTGCCATCTCTAAACATGCCAAAGGCTCAGTCAGGCTCCCAGCTGTCCAAGCACTATCGCAAACAACCTGAGACAGGCTTCAGATTTATCAGACACACAGACCCCTGCCTCTGCAATTAAGAAACTAGATGTCCTCCTTCTCACCGGGGATGTGATTTTATTCTCAAAAACCAAGGAACAGGGGCTGGGACTTAGCTCAGTGGTTAGAGTGCTTGCCTAGCAAGCACAAGGCCCTGAGCTCGATCCCTGACGCAAAAAAAAAAAAAGCAAAAAACAAGAAACACTGAGAAATGCCACTACCCATGACCGAAATAGTTTTCTTTTTAAACTTTTTAGGCAGGGCCAAAATGAAAATTTGAACAGTAGTACAAATGCTGCCTAGTAAGTTAGCTACCTCTAACATCTAGCTACCTTCCATAGATTTTTATTTTCCTTTTTTCCTTTTTTCTGTCCCCTTCCTCCCCATCCCCACCCATCAGATGCACTCCAGCACTCAAATCCCAACGTTTCAGTGACATTCTCTCATGGTCAGAAAGGATGAGCACACTGCCACTCAGAACTGTCCCGGCTGAGATGGATCCGGCACAGCTATGGAGGAGCAATGGCTTATTTCAATCCAAGGCTAATTCGGGCTGAGTATCAGTCAGGATTCATCCTTTCTGAAGTCTGCTCCTGACCACGCCTCAGCAGCTAAATGCTTGGGAGGCCACTCACCCCGTGGGCAGGTACGCGGGTCAACAGGTGTCGATGTGGCTACGAGATAAACTAGTACTGAAGTGTAACAGGTATGTTTTCTTTTAGATGACAACACAGAATACAAGTACTGCAGCCCTTTTCTCGGGACTGAATAATCACTTTTCTCCTGGGATATTCAGATTAACCTTTAAAGAAAATTACATGCCTGAACTACATTAATTTTATTTTTCACAGAAAAGACTTACTTTGTTATACAGTATTTTGGTATATTCTCAGTTTGAAAAGCAGGTGGATTACTTCTTTAAAAGATCTTTGAAGAATGTCTTCCTTTTAATGTTGAAAATACTTGGTACATACAATTCTCATATCAAGATGCCTATTCCCTTAGAATCTAATACCCCTTCAAAAATGTTTCTTTTGAAGAGCCATTAGGTTTTCTTTCACCAGAATGAAAAATGTGTGATTTGTCTTTTTTTCACTCTGACTTCCAAAAATTTCTCAGTTTTTTTTCTTTGTTTTTTAAGACAGGGTCTCACTATGTAGCTCAGGCTGGCCCCAAACGCACTATGTAGCCCAAGTAGGCATCAGAGTTGTGGCAATCCTCCTGCATCAGCCTCCTGAGGTGAGTGCCACCACTCCTGGCTAACTTCCAAAAATTTCTTTTTCTTTTTTCTTTTGGTACTGGGGATCGAACTTGGGACCTTGTGCTTGCTAGGCAAGCACTCTCACCACTGAGCTAAATCCTCAGCGCCAAACTTACAAAAATTTCAAAACTAAATTACAATAACCACTTTAGCCTAGGCAAATTGTACTTGTACCTTTTCCTTTTATTAGACAGGTTTCTATTTCTTTACTTATATTTTAATGGTCTTAGTGTTCATATAATATTTTTTTTATTTTTTTTTTATTTTAAACCAAGAACATGTATTGGTACATTTTACATATAATGGTTACATTCATCACATTTATTTTGTACTTGTAGATGGTGCATCTTGGTCATATAATATTTTTAGTAAGCTGCTCAAATCCTTTCCAGAAGCAGTGAATGGTATAAATTATAAATAAATAAAAATGTCCTAAATAGCCTGTTCTACTGTTTATCACTTGCATCCCAAGTTCTAGTTCACAAAACAACAACAACAACAACAGAACCAAACAACACAGTAAACCTTGAAAAGCTGTATAAAAATTTGGGCTCAGTGACTGTCACAGCTCTGTGAGCAGCCAGAAAAGCAAAAGACTGAAACTAGCCCCACAGAACAAAAGCAGCCAAAGGCTAGAGGACAGAGAGTAGACTGAGCAACACTGTCAGTCCTCAGGGGCCTGAAGTGCCCTCCTCCCCAACAAGAGAGAGCAGTGTCAGAGAAGGGGGATCCACAGAGTCCCTCTGCACCAAGGTGGCACAGAAATGAAAATGTGAGTATCTACCAGGTTGACAGAACCTCACTGCGATGAACAAAGAAGAGTGGAAAGGAATAAGGGAGGGATTTTATAGGGGGAAACTGGAATGAAGAAGAGATTTTTCCCACGGCTAGGCACAGTGGCCCATGTAATACTAGCTCCTTAGGTGGCTGAGGCAGGAGGATCACAAAGTCAAGGCCTACCTGAGCAATTTAGAGAAACTCTGTTGCAACATGGCTATGTGTCAAGTACCTACAATGTGACGGAGAGTTCCTGGGGTAAATCAATGAACAAAAAAGCTAAACATCCTTGTCATGCTGCAAATCACATCCTAGTGGGGGGAGGGGACTAAAATAATAAACTACAGATAATGTAATAAACATTATGGGGATCAGGAGAATGCAGCAGGAAGGGTACCGTGCTTGTGCCTAAAAGCAGTGAGAGTTGCTGGCTGAGCTGGAGAGATGTGAGAAGACTTGGAAGAGAAAAGGAGCCACCAAGAGAACTGCAGGGGAGTATTCCAAGCAAGAGTCAGAGCAAAGCCCCAAAGCTGAGCCGTGCTCAGCGCGCTCAAGAAGAGTGGAGAGCATCCAAGGGGACGGCAGGGTGTCGGCATGGCCCGCACCCAGAGCAGGCCAAGGAGCAGTGGGGGTCAGGGAGAATGAGAACTCCGCACACCAGAGGCGACGCTCAGGGAGTTCACGCCTTTTCCTACAAGGTGGTGAACACGGTTTTCTGCCCTGCAAGGGGCAGTGAGAGGCTTCATCAAGCAGTCAAGGTCTTATGGAGCCCCAGGGAGGGGACTGCTTTGCAGGCCACAAAGACATGCTTAGGCGAACCTGGGACCCTGGCTGAGGCGGGCACCAATGGTCGCCAGCACCATGTGGTTTCTCCACAACACAAGGATGGAAAAGAGCATTCGGATGGCACAGAGCATTCAGATGGCAAGCATGATGTAAACCGGCATCTGCATAGTGGGTCCTACCCAACAAGGAAGAATAAAAACTCCAAGTGCTGGTAAGAAAACAGCTGGAGGAACAGGTGCCAGAAGTCACAGGGTAGAAAAGAAAGAACCAAAGTAAAACCTGGAAGTGACCGAACACACAGGAGACCTGAGGTGGGAGAACACAGGCAAGGTGGACACGAAAGCCAGAGCTGTAAATTATCAGAGTTGAAGATCAGAAAGTGAATCTGATCTGAAAGTGATGACATACTAGAAGATGCGCCCACAACACCAAGTCACTCACACAAGACCAAGCCAAGGTTCGCTTGCATAGCAAGCTCGGCACAATGGTCACCAACTAGTTCTATCAATCTTAGGGAAGTCCCTTGGTTCCTGACTCGGTCTCTTCATTTGAAAAATGGGGGTAATGAGGATCTGCTTTACATGGTTGTCCACCAATTACAAAGCGCTTAGAGAAGAGCCTGACACATATAAGGTACTCAAAATGAGTAAGCCATTATGTATATCATTATTGTTGTTGCAGTTGTTGCTTATTTACATGATGACATCTGTCAAAACTTTGATGTCAAAACTTCAGATGGGGTTGCGCTGTAGTCCAGTGGTAGAGCACTTGCCTAGCATGTGCAAGCCTAGGTAGTTCAATCCCTAGTGCTGCTTCAATAAATCAACTGGATGAAAGGGAAAAGTAAGCAAAGACTCCAAGTTGTCAAAGAGGGCAATGGTAGAGGTCATAGTTGAATGACATGCGTTGGTGTAAACAATGGGATATTAAATATAAAATATTTAAAACCATCCAACATTTACAGTCTTAGGACTTGAAATACAAACACACACACACACACACACACACACACACATATACACACAGATACATATCCACAAGATAATCATTAAGTATCAATTGAGTATTAGACAATAAAAAATACTATATAGTATTACAAAGAGCAAAAAAGCTTTACCCGAAAATCATGGACACTACCATGGCATGGGCAGCAGTACAGAAATCACAGTGAAATGAAAGGGGTGAGCTCACCTTATCCCACCATACCCATACCAGAAAGTTTAAGGTCCTTGAGGATAAAGAACTAAATCTCCATTTGGATTCTCAGTTAGCTGGCAGTAACTATAGTAAAAGTGAGCAAAAAAGAATCACTAGGCTTTTGACCAAAAAGCTCACCTCACAGAGAAGTATAATTTACTTCTGCAGGGTTTTCCTATCACAATCACATCTGTTTATCTTTCATCATGCATTTTGAAAAATTCTAGAAGTATCATATTTATTTATTTTCTTTTATGGAGTCCAGAAATTCACCAGTGTCTGTTCAAATGAGGCCCTCTTTCAAAGAGAACTGCATGAAGAAGGCAGGACACACATTGAGCTTTAGAACTTGTGCATTTTGTCCTGTCAGTTTACAAGACCAGAGGGATACGCTCACTCCTGGGAAAGACCTTCTGTGACAAGCAGCCCGGGAACCAGTTTACAAACCAGGCAAGGGCCCATTGTTGTCCTTTACTTTGTACGCAGGACAAGACCAGGGAAGAAAATGGGCTAGAAAGCGCCAGCTTTGGGAACTCTGTTGGCAGACTCTTGTACACAAATTCCCTGCCCAAGTTCCAAGTGGAAAGAGGAAGGAGAAAAAGGAAAACCACATTCATATCTGTTCTTCAAAAGGAAAAAAACTATTGGGAGAAAAATAAGGAACACTGAATTCATACCTGATCTTGTAAAGGAAAATAGTATCCTGAACCTCACAAGCTGAACATAATTGGATAAATTCTGGAAAAAACATTATCGGAGCACAGCTGCTTAGGCTTATAGAAATCTAACCTCCACATCAGATTCACGATGATCAGGTCTGATTTGCGATGATCAGGTCTGATTTGCAATGATAGGTCTGATTCTACCAAAATTATGTTTAACCACGGTTCCTCAGATATTCATGCAAATAAAGTAACTCTAAATATTAAAAACTCAGAAATATTTACTTGGGGCATGGAATTATAAAACAGACATTCTGTAGTTCTCTCACATTAATTAATATATGCAAAAAACACCAGTTCTTGTTGAAGCCATATTTGATTCAAGCAGGTTGTAAAGGAGTTAATCACAAAAATTACAGAATATAGTGTTAAGACTTAGAAAAGGCTACTGTAAAATTTTTAATTAGTTCACCTTAAATTGTAAGAATTTGTGCATTAAGAAATGGGAGTTTGGAGGCTGGGAATGTAGCTTAGTGGTAGAGCACTGGTTTAGTGTGTACAAGGCCCTGGATTCCATCCCCAGCACCACACAGGGGGAAGGAATGGAGTTTGAATTAAAGGAAAGGAAGAACACAAAGAAGACAGCAGGCCTGCCATCTCTACAGATCCCGTCCACATCTAGGATGTGAGAAAAGACAGATTCACAGGCTCACACTGAAACCAGTGGTTGGTGATCATTCCCAGTTCTGCTTCACCACGCCAACCTATGTGCAATCTTCACATTCCTTCCTCAAACGAACACTGACAACCTCACTCTATAATCCAACCACAATACCAGCAAAATTAGAAAACACCACCTCACTTCTCAAGAGGAGAACATGAGTTAACATTTCGTTATGACTAAGCCAATCAGACAAAATGCCAGCCTTTAAATAAAACCTCCACCATGATATCACTTTTTAAATTACTCAAACCCGCTCACTGCACTTTCCTCGGGCTTAGACACACCATGACACAAAGCAGCATGTTCTATGTTGGCAGGGCAGCTGCCCAGGGCAGCAAGAGATATATGAGCGAGGGATCTGTTGCAGTCTAATTTCAGCTACCTCGAGATTCCATAAAGATGACAGCCTGCGTCCTCAGAAATATTGCTGCAGGCCTCCCCCACCAACAACCTTCCAATCCACTTCATCTCTACAAATCTGTCCATCCTATGAAATGCGAAGCACCAACGGAGGCCTTCACACTGCCCAAGCGGCCTCGGAGCAATCTCATGCTGCCTATGCGCAGGGAAGGCATCAACAGGCCTCCCACCGCACGGAACACACGAGGCAGGCGGGGACTGAAACAACGAATACAGAATTCCACCCCAACAAGAATGCAATCTCGACGGCCGCTGACTTTGGAAGCTCGTTTTAGCAATCCTACCGAGGAGAAAAAGTGATCTGGGAGCTCCGAGCTGGTTCTGCGGCTGAGGATGTTTTGTGCGGCATGAACAATGACTGGCTCGCTCGCGCGGCCTCCCAACCCCCACCGCTTGGCTTCTGGTGCGGCCAGTCACCCTGAGAGCTGCCAGGGGCTGTCACTCGGTGCCTTTCAGCTACCGGACTTGGCTCCTAAAGGATTTGTCAGATCATCCTCCCAACATGGCTGCCGGTGATCCTGGGCAGCTCAATGCCGGGGCCACACCGGCTCGCTCGCAGCCGGCCAGCGGCCAGCGACCCCCTCCCTGTCCTGGCCATCGCGCCCTCTCGCCCGGTCCCTGCGCCCTCCTCGGTCCCCTCGGGGCACGCAAGGTTGCTCTTTGCGGCTTCCATTCGGCACCAGGGCTGAATGGTATTTCCAGCCGAACCCCGGTGCCAACCAAGACGGGCCGAGAGGCGCGGAGGCTGGCAGCGGGGCGGCGCCGACCCCCGCGCTGCGAGGAGCGCCGAGCCCGGCAGCACCGCGGGGCGCATCGCGGGGCCCTCCGCACGGCCTGGTCCGCGGCTCAGGGGAGACGGGGCCGGACGGGCACTACGGGGCCCAGCAGGCCGCCGGCCGGGTGGCCGTGGCCCGGGTCCGCTCCCGGCCCCACCCCGGGGGCGAGGCCCCTCGCCGCCGCCCGCGCCCGCCGCTTCCTCCGCCCGGACCCCGCCCAGGACCCGGCCCGCGTCCCTCGAAGCTGTCCCCCGCGGCCGCGATGCCAACCGCCGCCCGCCCCGCCGCTTACCTCAGCCGCGCTGCGGACCCGGGCGGGCTGGCGCACGGTCAGCAGGAGGCGCGGCGCGCGGGGGCGCGGAGGGCCGGGCACCGACGCACCTCGGCGCGAGACGCGGCCGCCGCCAGCCGCACAGCGCCGCTCCGCCGCGCCATCACGCAGCGACCCGGCCGGGCATCGAGAGCGGCGGCTGCGGGGAACTGACAGCGCCTGGAACCCGCGCGGACGCCTCCCGGGACCGCAGCCGTCTGACTGCCCAGCGTCTCGGCTCGGGAAACTCCGCCCGCAGCCGCCGGCCACGGGCACCGCCCCGAGCCTGGGCGCGCGCGTCACCTCCTCCGGCCCAGGGCTCTGACTGACGCAGGAAGCTACCAATCAGAGCGCAGAGTTCGAGGCGGCCGGCCAATCGCAGGGGGGCCGGGAAGGGGCGGGGATGATGCGAGGGCTGCGGAGACACCCGAGCGCCCCCTGGTGGCGGAGGACCGGGCGCCGCCGCGGGGGTGCAGAGTGGGCGAAAGCGGCCCGGAGTTCCCTCGCGGGTGACCCTCGGAGAGCGTCAGTGGGCAGCGGCCGCTCCTCGGCAGCCCGAGAATCCGCATTGCGAGGGGACAAAAGGTTGGCTGAGAGGGGCGGGGCAGGTTGTGGGTGGGCCGGACGCAGGCGGGGAGCCGGGGTCCGCGGGGGAGCGGCCGCCGTGCAGTTGTGGTTTGGGAAACAGCTCTCGGGGAGGGCGCGGGAGGGGCGGAACCCCGCACCGGGCCGAGCGAGCCCGCACAGAGCTTCCTGGCCTGTTCCTATAGATCCCGCGCACACCACCTCCCACACGCCACCTTGGGAGAAAAGGCGGAATGAGTAATGGAAAAGCATGACTTCGTGGGCTGGCAGCTCGGCTCGGAGCGCGCGTGCGAGCTGGAGCAAAGGAACAAATCGCTTTGTGTCCCCGAGGGAAGAAAGCGGACGCCCCCACGCCGGAGGCGCTCTCCGGGGGCTGCTGGACCCCGGAGCCCCAGAGCACGAGAGATCAGGGTCACCATCCGCTCCAAAGAATCCACTGCCGCCCTGTTCATGAGCAGCTTCATTCCGCACTTCACAAAAGATCCTCTTCAGTGATGAGATGTGCAGCTGTCACGCGCATGCCAAGCACCACTACTTTATAAGGTTGTGAAATGTTGGGGGATTTACTAGCAGAAATGGAAAATAAAATCAGTATTGTTGGGTATAACAGGGCCTGACTCACAAGCATATCTACAATGAAATTAAATTTTCTACACTAATGGTTCTGGCACATCAACCCCCGCCACTAAAGTCCTCGGACCCTCCAGTCAGTCAACATTTATTGGCCATTTCGAATTTTAGTAGGAATTTATACTCTGCCAACCCACAGAAGGATTTGACATGGCTTACACCAAAGCGATCAATTGCTAAAAGTAGAAATGAAATTTATTTTTTTTTTAAGTTGGGCTGGAGGTGTAGCGCTTACCTAGCAAGTGTCAGGCCCTAAGTTCCATCCCCAGCATTGCCAAAAAACCCCCAAAAACCAAAAAAACAAGGATCAGAAAATGTTGATCAAAGGATACTGAGTTAGGAGCAAGAAGTTCTGGGGTGCTGTTGGCATGGCTATCAATAACAGTAATATACTGTACATTTCAAAAACCCAGAGGAAAAGATTTTGAAAGTCTTCAGCATTAAATGATAAATATTTAAAAATACAAGTATCTTTAACCTGATTTAAACATTACACAGTGTATACATGTATCCAAATACAACATGGTACATGTATCCAAATACAACATGGTACTCCATTAATATGTACAATTTTATTTTTTTATGGCCGCACGGATTTAACCTAGGGCCTTTGCACTGCTCACCAAATCAGCAAATTGCCCAGGCTGGGCTCGAACTTGCAGTCCTCCTGCCTCAGCTTCCCAGAATGTTGAGATTACAGGCAGGTACAACCACACCAAGCCAGTTTTTTATTTTTATGTATCAGTTAGTACATTTTTGGTTTTGTTTTTGGTGCTGAGGATTGAACTCTGGGTCTTGTGCTTGCAAGGCAAGCACTATAAACACTGAGCTAAATCCCCAGCCCCAGTTATACGTTTTTTTTTTTTTTTTTGGTACTGGGGATCAAACTCAGCGTTAATACATTTTTTAAATAGCAAGTAATAGCACCTATAATCCCAGCACTCGGAAGGCTGAGGCAGGAGGATCACTGCAAGTTTGAGGCCAGCCTGGGTGACACAGTAAATTCAGGGCCAGCCTGAACTACATAGTGAGACTCTGTCTCCAGAAAAACAAACAAACAAAAAAACCAAACAGCACTTAGGAAGGTGAGGTGGGAGGATCTCCAGGTAAAGGCAAGCCTGGGGTTAATAGTGAGAACTTATCTCAAAAAAAAGTAATAAATTAAGCAAATAATAACTGTGAAGAAAAGGCTATTTGAACAAGCAGAATGCACAGACAGAGAAAAATCTTATTAAAAAGTTACAAGCTACTTCTGAGCGTGTAACTCAGGTCTCAGCTTCCCATCAGCCAGGACCAAACGCAAACCTCAATGAGTTAATAACCAGAAGCTCAAATTCACCAGGAGGCACCACTTCCTCCAAGCCTGAACTCTTCCATAAGCACCCTGGAGAGGTGGAGGTAGTTACTGCCATTTGAGTCTTCCAGGAAGCTGAGTCTAAACAAGCGGAAAGGTAGTGATGGACATGGGTGCTGCTGGCTCCCCAGGCGGAGACAGCAGTAGAGACTACTTGGGTGCGTCAGCCAAGACTGACAGGTGAAGTCTCTGCACAGCCATTTAGCTTCTCCATTCACAGATTTTTGTGCAAAAGGACCTCTTCAAAGTTTTAAACAAATTACTAGCAAATTGAATTTACCATGGTCTGGGAGGGCTCTCCCTGAGGGCAAGGAAACAATGATGTAAGATAGTCTATTACTATTATGATGCTACCATCCTGATAAGCCTTCTGGATTCAAAATCAATATATAAAAATACAAAGTTTTTATTTTCTTCAGAATATATTACTTTTTTTTAAAATCCCATGAAAAATAGTGATAAAATTATTAAATAGTTAAAGACAAATGAACATGCCCACATGGAAAAAAATTACAACTGTATTCGGACATATTAAAGAAAATCTAAGGCTGGGCAGGAGGATCACAAGTTCAAGCCCAGCCTGGGCAACTTACTGAGACTCCCATCTCAAAATTAAAAAAAAGTAGGAGGGGATGTAGTTTATCTGGGTTCAATCCCTAGTTCTGAAAAAAATAATTTTTTTTAATTGGGCAGGGTCTTGCTATGTAGTCCAGGTTGGTCTTGAACTCACTACATAGCCCAGGCTGGCTTCAAACTCTTGGCGATCTTGCTGCCTCAACCTCCTAAGTGCTGGGATCACAGGCATGTGCCACTACACCAGGCTTTCCATATCTATTTTTTTAAAATCCTATGCTAGAACAAAGACACAGCAATTTTGAAGAGTAAGGCATGAGGACGTGCCTGTAAATTAATGATATTCTCTAGAACATTGCACCAATTAGAACTCTACCGTATGGACACAAGAATGTGCACGTATAGAAACAGAATAGAAGAAAGCCCAGACATAGCTCCTGTGACTGAGGAAATACAACATAGGAGAGCACCGGCATTTCACAGCAGTGGGGAAATGTTTAACTATAAACTGATGGTGAGTGGTGCTGGAATAATTATTTAACAATATGGTTTAAAAAAAGAATCTGGTCAGGGATTTGGCTCAAGTGGTAGAGTGCTTGTCTAGCAAGCACAAGGCCTTGAGTTTGATCCCTAGCACCAAAAAACAAACAAACAAACAAAACAAAACTAGAGTAAAAAAAAAAATCTGATCATTACCTCACACCACACAAAACGTAAATTCAGGTAGATTAAAATCCTAAATCAGGCCCAACATGGTAGTGTACGCCTGTAATTCCAGCACCAGGGAGGCTGAGGCAGGAAGATCACCACAAACTCAAGGCTAGCCTGGACTACATAGTAAGACCCAGTTTCAAAAAACAAACAAAGAAAAAAAAAGAAAGAACTAACTTACAGAAGTTGCAGGCTAATGCCATTTATACAGGAAGTCTGAAATGCAAGTAAGAACACTAAATTGTTTAGCACTACTTCCCAGCAGAGTCAAGTGTGAAACTGCATGAGGACTATCATTACCAAATGCAGGACAGAGTTCCTCAAGTGAGAGAAGACTCAGTCACTGTTTTGGGGGGTGTGGTAGGTACCAGGATTGGAACCCATGGCCTCGTCATGCTAGCTAGCACTCTACTGCTGAGCTATGTCCCAGCCCTCTTAAGATTTAATGTAATTATTGAATTTAATATAGTTTTGTAGTATTGGGGGTCAAATTCAGGGCTTTGCACATGCTAGGCAAGTGCTCTACCACTGAGTTACATCCATAACCCTTATTTTGTTTTACTGAGAATTGATCCCAGGGCCTTTGCACTGAGCTACATCCCCAGCCCTCTTTTACTTCATATTTCAAAACAGGTTCTCGCTAAGTCACTAAATTGCCCAGGCTGGGCTCAAATTTGCAATCCCTCTGCCTCAGCCTCCCAGAATTATTAGGATTACAGATGTATACCAGCATGTCTCGCTTTTTTTATTTTTTGGACAGGGTCTTGCTGAGTTGCCCAGGCTGGCCTCAAACTTGCCATCCTCCTGCCTCAGCCTCCCAAGTAGCTGGGATTACAGACACGTACAAAACTGGCTTGAATCTGTAGTATTTTATTTCTTGGAGGAAAAAAGATGACACAAGTTTGGAAACGTTGGTAGCATTGGGTGGCAGCACTGCCCACTTCGCTGCCTGTTCACAAATATTCTGGCAGGAAGGCAGAGCTCAATGGTAGGGCTCTTGGCTGGCATGCACGAGGCCCTGGGTTTGATGCCCGGCCCCACAGCAAAGAATCCTACTTTGATAACTAAATTTGTCCAGCCCCACCTCAACTGCAGCAGCCCCAGTTAATCCTCTGCAGACAGGAACAACAGCTGGGCAGCAGGGACAGGGACAGGGGCGCAGCTGCTGGGCCAAGTGGGGGGCTGTGTACGTGGGAGACAGAAGCCATGGTCCTCTCTGACCAGGCCTCCTGGATGGCACCCAAAAAGCCACTGTGACTTGGCCAAACGGCTGGCGACCATGTGACGGCAATCTGTTCCTGCCTCGGAGAAATGCCACATGCTGACACTGGAAATAACAAAAACCTGAGAGATCTCATTTTTATTTCTGGGAGAATGAATGCCGCAATCCCCTGTTGCATTCTCCCAGGCCATAAACAGAAGTGTTTTCTGTTTTTTGTTTTTTTTTTTGAACACAGTTCTATATCAACAATAAAAACCAAAAATACTGAATTTATCTTGGAAGATTTAAATTCAGGCCATTATTTCACAGTTGGAAAATCCAAGTAATCCAATTTTAAGATGGCTTTCTCATTGTTGAAGTTTGATCTTTCAATGTGTGATTTGGGACTTCCTTTCTTCTCAAGCCATTCCTGCATGTGATGCACCTTGGACATGGGACCTTGCATTTGTCCTTGCACTGTGCACAGGTCAGTGTTCTGGACCCACCCTACCAGTCTCAGCTTTTTACCCTCAGCCTGAGTGTATTTCCGGAAAAACACGCCTTGCACCTTCCCAAAAACTTCGTAATCCACTGACACCAAGGTGTCCCTTTCTGCCATGCTCAACCTGGCATGCCTCAGGGCAGGGGTGGGCTCTCCAGTTCACTCTCCTCATCTTCCCCATGATGCCAGACCACATGGACCTCAGTCTGGGTCATGTCGCATGATCAAAAATAGCTACCACTTGTATCTTTGAACCTTGGAGTCTAGGAGTCTCTCTATCCTGTTAAGCCTTGAAAATATCTGCTTTCCTATACAGTCTTGGTAGATATTAATTACCATCTATTTTATAGACACATGTGTCTACAGATTGTATTACATAATGACAACAAGGAGCTTGTGGCAGGTCAATTAATACTCTCATTTTTTCCGGTATTTTATTTATTTATTTATTTATTTTATTTATTTTATTTTTTTTTGGAGGTGGGGATCGAACCCATGGCCTTATGCTTGCAAGGCAAGCACTCTAACCACTGAGCTAAACCCCCAACCCTCGGTATTTTATTTATTTTTTAATTTTTTAGGGTTCACTAGGGGATCAGCAAGTATTTTAACAAACAAGATGCAAATTGGTTTCACTCATAAATATGAATACACACGGATACGACATATGCCAAGGTTATTTGGGATCAGAGAGAAAACCTGAAGATATTTTAGAACTGGTTCGTCTACCCCATCGGCAAATGATAGGCCTGAGACTCTAGTTTGCCAAAGATTGAATTTTAGGGAGGAGAGAGGGAGGCGCCGGGACGCCGGCCCATGGGTGTTAGTTGGGGGCCCTCTGCCCTCCGCTCCACCTGCAGCCGCGGGGGTGGGGGTGAGGGGGGTGGGAGGACCTGAGGCTGGAGGTTCCCTGCTCCCCCCCACAGTGCCAGGACAGGCTGAGGGGTGGGCTTACCCCAGGAGACAAGACACGCAGAAATTTCACCTGGCTTGTTCTGAGGCCTATATTTGTCTGCTATGAAAAACAAGCTACCTATACGACAGACACATGGAACAATTCATACAATTTGCATACGACAAAATATTGAAGGAAACTTTATTAAACCAAATTTTCCACAGTTACTTAGATATTTAGTCTTGCCAATTGCAGATAATCCAGTGGAAAATATAATATGTTTTTTTCCCTATGACTAAAGAATTCATTGATGGGAGCTTACAAACTGGAGGAAAAAGGCTGGGGATTTAGCTCAGTGGTTAAAGTGCTTGCCTTGCAAGCACAAGGACCTGAGTTTGATCCCCGGCACCAAAAAAAAAAAAAAAAAAAAAAAAAAAAACTGGAGGAAAAGTTCTTCTCCATGGAAACGCAGGACGCTCCAGAGTGCTGCCTTTGTTATTGTGCATATTATGGAAACATTTGAGATGAAGTACAAAGATGCATTTGCTTATGTGCAAGAAAGAAGATTTTGTATCAATCCTAATGCTGGATTCATCCATCAACTTCAGGAATATGAAGCCATGTAGCAAAATTAACAATACAGATGATGTCCCCACCCCAAATAGAAAGGTCCTTATCTGTCCATCCTGGTGCCACGGTTTGAAGAGAACACATGAAGAAGAAGATGATTTTGGGAACATGCAAGTGGCGACTGCACAGAATGGCTGATGCAAGAGTAACATTATAGAGGGTGTGAATTTCTATTTCGAAAGAGAAAATACTGAAGTGGTAAAAACACAAGTATTTTCCTTTCAGTTATGTTGCTTCTTCCAGACATCATGTTTCTCTGCAACTTGTTCTTTTTTTTTTTTTGGTGCTGGGGAGCAAACGCAGGGCCTTGCACTTGCTAGGCAAGCACTCTAACCACTGAGCTAAATCCCCAACTCTCTGCAGCTTGTTAAGCAACATTTTGAGATGTTGGACTTCTGTAGTAGATGGCACTGATGGTTTTTTTTTTTTCAACTTTATAGTTTTATTATAAACTAAGAATTTTGGACTTGCAAAGAGTTATTACTGCAATTTTGCATTTTTCATACTTGAAATTTTTTATGATATGAAGTTATTACTTAAAACAAAATGTAGTTGGGGGATTTGTTTATCAATTTGGGGTAATTTAAAGCAAAAGATTTCCTAGGGTTTGCTACAAATTCATTTTGTATTCTATATATTACGTTCAAAAAAAAACCAGAGGGGCTGGGGATCTAGCTCAGTGGTTACAATGCTTGCCCCGCAAGTACGAGGTCCTGAGTTTGATCCCCGGTACCAAAAAAAAAAACCAGAGGCTGAGGACTTAGCTCAGTGGTTAGAGTGCTTGCCTAGCAAGCACAAGGCCCCAAGTTCAATCCCCAGCACCAAAACAAAAAAATAATAATTTTACAGTTACATTTTATGATAGAACCTAACATAAATGCAGAAATCTGCCACTTAGTATAAGTCAATAAATTAATGACCATTTCTTTAAACTTCTTGGGAAAAAAAAAAAAAGGATTGATTTTTATCTGGTGGCTTCAACTATTCAGAATCCCAAAGCCAGAAAAGAAAATGAGCTGAAATAGATGGTACAAAACTCACGTACCCTGCTTACCAGACAGTCCCTCGAGCCTGCATTCAGTATCTCTTCATTAATATCTCATTGCTATGTCTTCTTTTTTTTTCTTTGTTGTTGTTGTTGTTGTTGTTGCGGATCAAACCCAGAGCCTTGAGCATGCTGGGCAAGTGGTCTACCACTGAGGTAAGTCCCCAACCTCTATGGAGTAATAAATAAAATTCTGGGGCTGGGATTTAGCACAAGGCCCTGAGTTCCATCCCCAGCACACCCCCCCAAAAAAAAGAAAAGAAAAGAAAAGAAATTTCTACACTTCTAGATGAACTTGAAGGAGAAAAGCCTGCCTAGACGACCGCACACTTGCTCTCTCTCTCTCTTTAGTGGTGCTGGGGCTCAAATCTAGGGCCTTTACGCTGAGCTATATCCCCAGTCTTTTTTTTGAAACTGTGTCTTGCTATGTAGTTCAGACTGAACTTGACCTCATTTGGTAGCCCAGGCTGGCCTCAAACTTTATATTGATCCTCCTGCCTCAGCCTCCTGAGTGCTGGGATTGCTGCCACCACCATGTGATGCATTTGCTTAATTCTCAACGATTTCTCCAAGATTCTGTTTAAGTTGTCTACTGAATCTTGGCCACATGGCCAGCCCCATCATTTTAGCCAGATAAAAGTCCTCAGCCAAGATCCCCTCTTCCGAGTTCAGTGTGTACCTTATTATCTCTAACAGGTATTTTTACTAATGAAGAACAACCTCGTGTCAATTAGCTCCGGTCTTAAAGCCATGATTCAAGAAGCCAAATTGTTGCTTACTGAAACAGTGGGGCTGTGACAGATGGCCTGGCGCACATGGGCAGAGCCAGCCCTGCACGGGCCCCAGGAAGGGCCCTGGGCACAAGGACAGGGACATCCTGGGACGATGGAGTGTCAAGTCCACGGCTGACCAGGGCCCAGAAGTCCTGCTGTGGCCGGTGATCCTGTCTTTCCGGTCTTCCTCAAGTCCCCTTGTAAGGACATGATGCTAAAGACATCAGTCACCCCTGTGCTCTTACTTGCAGATGGGGCATTCTGTGGCTCACCTTCACAACCCTGGTGATGAGTGTAGAGTCCATTCTGAGTCAGGTGTGGTGGCACATCCCTGTAATCTCAGTACTTGGGAGGCTGAGGCAGGAGGCGTGCCATGAGTTTGAGGCCAGTTTGGGCTACATAGTGAATTCCAGGCAAGCTTGAACTACATAGAGAGACCCTGTGTCAAAAAAGGAAAAGAGAGAAAGAGAGAACTTGTTGGCAAGGAGGTATAAGCAGGGGCATGGAGCTCAAGGCCTTCACAGTCTGTGTGAGTCAGTTTCCATCATCGTAACAAAACAACTGAGGGAACCAATTTATAAAGAACAAAGGTCCAGGCAGCTCATGCGGCTGAGGGTGTGGCAGGCAAGCTGCTCACCTCCCAGTGACCAGAAAGCAGGGAGCATGAGAAGGAGGCAGGTCCCAGGGTCCCCTCCAGGGCTCACCCATGTGACCCAACCTCCCCCTGGGGCCCGGCCTCCAACACATGGGCCTGCAGGGGCTTTTGAAACCCAAACTACCACACAGTTGCGCCGTCTGGATTCCATTTCTGTCGCCTGCCCCTGCTGTCAGGCTGCGAGATCTCCGTAGCCCTCCACTCCATCTCTAAAACAGGAATGACGCCCTGGTCTTCCCACCATGCGACTCTGAGGGTGTTTGTGCCAGTCTTGTCCCATGCATAGTCCTGTGACAATACCAAAGCCACATGACAGTAGTGAGCTCTCCGTCTTCTCTAACAGCCCATCCTCATGCCTATGGGTTTCCCTATCTACACGAAATCTAAAATGTTATGATAAAATGATCCTACTACCTTGTAGCTGCGGGGCCATTGACAAGTCGATGTCTCTATTGTTCTTTGTTTTGAGACACAGTCTCCCTCTGTGGTCCAAGCTGGCTTTAAATTCACTGTATAGTGCAGGATGACCTTGACCTCACAGCCATCCTCCAGCCTCAGCCTCCCAGGCCCAACTCAATGTCTAGATTCCAGTGTTAGGTTGAAATCTGTGTCTTCTGGTTCTAATGTCTTCACAGTCTATTCTCAGTGGATTTGTGTTTCCTCTAGAGCAGAAGAATTTAAATAGATGATATTGGCGATGATGGTGGTGGCGGCGATGATTGCACCTGCCATTCACTGAGCATTTACTATAAAATCAAGAACCGTATTAAGCATCTTACATGAATCAACTCCTGTAATCTCCGCATCAGTCCTATAAAGTAGATCTTATTGTTGCAAATCCATCTCAAAGAAAACTTGAGAGAGGCCTCGGAAGCTGCGCAGTGCACCTCCCCCAGAACCTAGTCATGGAACTCATAAATATCACTCTTCAGAGAAAGAGGCTGTGATAGTTGGACATAGCAGCGCATGCTTACAATTGCAGCACTCAGAAGGCCGAGGCAGGAGGATCGCTGCGAGTTTGAGGCCAGCCTGAGCTACATAGTGACTTCAAGGCCAGGCTGAATTATTTATCGAGACCCTGCCTCAAAAAACCAAAGACAAGAAAACATTCAGAGTCCGGCAGGGAGGAAGGTAAATTCCAAGGGGCTGATTGGCTGCATCCCCGCCTCACAGTATGGACCGCTGTTAAAGTCCCTTCTCCACACCCTTGGGCAAATTAGGTCATCGCACCCCACTGCCAAGAATGCGGGCACTCCGACAGAAGATACAATCTGTAAGAAAGATGCGTATTTAGTCCACAGCGAAAGAGTTCCTTGGTGGCCCGCTTAGGCTCTCAGTCCGTTGCTGGCGATCAGATCAGAGAAACAGACTTCGCTTATCTTCCAAAAGATTCATTTGCTTTTTTCCTCTTCAGTCGGGGACCCTGTCAGTCCTCAAATCTGTAAAATGGAAAATGAGGGCTGGGACTCGGCCCAGGCCTGGCGCGTGAGGCCCTGGGTTCTGCCCCCAGCCCTGCGAATAAAGAGAAAAACATTCTTTTATTTCCCTTATTTACCACCTTCCAGATTGTTTGAGTTTCCCAAGCAAGTCTGCCAAGGGAGAGCTGGATTTGGGTGTGAATTTCATCCGACCCTTCAAATGAAGCTGATGCTTCTCTGGAGGGCCGAGAAGCCATCAAAACCTTCCTTTATGCGCTCTCTCCTTTCTCTTTTACAGAGCTGGGGATCAAACCCAGGGCCTCATGCGTGCCGTGGAAGACCTACTTCTGGGCTGCATCCCCACCCGCCCTCAGTCTCTTTTCTTTTTAGTTTTTTGGTTTTTGAGACAAGGTCTTACTATCTAGTTCACCTGATCTTGAACTCACTGTGTATGCCAGGCGGAACTCTAGCTCCGGGCGATCCTCCTGCCTCAGCCTCCTGAGTGCTAGATGACAGGTGTGTAGCACCACACCCCCCAGCTCCTTAATTTATTTTATTAGTACAAGATTGCTACACATAAGGAATACACTCATCATGGAGTGTTGGTCTGTCTACATATGGCTGCTTAATCCTTTTTATTTCTCGTCCTCCCCAGCATCTCAATTTGCTCCCTGTTGATTTCATTACTGCATGGCCCCTAATCCACCAGCTTTATTCATCCTATCTCCTCCCACCTTTTCTTTCCTTTTCTTTTTTTGCTGTACCGAGGACTGAGGCATTGAGCTACATCCCCAGTACTTTTTTTTTTTTTTTTTTTTAGACAAGATCTCATTAAGTTCCCAGGGCTCAAACTTGAATTCCTCCTGCTTCAGCCTCCTGAGTACTGTAGTCTCTGGGCTTATTTATAAATATGTGCTACCACACCAGGCTCAGTTTAGAGATAAGTGGCCATAAGAACAGGATGGACTACAGTACTGTAAATTAAATACTGTTTGTAGCCCAGTTTCCCTGGGCACAAAGCAACAACCATGGAGAGACCGGCAAGATGGGGCTGTGGTCACCACTGCACCTCTCAGTCACCCTCAAGAACTCAGTTGGAGGCGGGCGTTGTGGCACATGCCTGTCATCTGTGCACTGGGGAGGCTGAGGCAGGAGGACCCTCACATGTTCTAGACCAGCCTGGAATATATAGTGAGTTCAAGGACAGCTGAGACTACACAGTGAGACTCTGTTTTAAAAAAAATTAAGGGGTTGGGGATTTAGCTCAGTGCTAGGCAAGCTCAAGGCCTGAGTTTGATCCCTCGCACTCCCCCCCAAATTTAAAAAGAAACCCTCCACTGCAAAAGCTGTTTCACATCGCAGACGGCCTTGCTAGGTGTGGTATGTGTGGATGATAAAGCTCAGCTTCCATTACAAGGCGTCTCCGAGCAGTGCTAAGCATTTAGAGCTACAATATTTATATAAACAGCTGACTCTGTGTTTATAGTTAAAACTTACGCTATTTATTTATAATATGCCTCTCTTTGCAAGAGCTCAAAGTTTAAAAAAAGCTATTACATCAGCAACCCCCTTCTCCCCGGGATGTTAACAGGTACTGCAGCCTTTTCTGAAGAGGCCGAAAGACAGAGAAATTGTCTCCAAAGAAGCTAAAAAGTGACCAGGGAAATAAACACAATGGAGACAGGCGACCAGACAGGCCCTGGCAACACTTCGTCTTTGTTGTTGCTGTTAGTAGTAGAGATTGATCCTGAGGCCTTTCCACTGAGCTACATCACCAGCCCTTTTTTATTTTGAGACAGGGTCTCCATAAATTGTTAAATCGCCCAGACTGGGCTTGATCCCCCTGCCTCAGCCTCCCAGAATACTGGGATCACAGGCATGCACCACCACGCCTGGTTCTGTGTCTCTCCACACACACACACATACACACATACACACACACACGCACACACACACACACACACACACGCAGTACAAAACAGTCTGAGGTATCAGTGCTGGAAACGCCAGGCCCTGTCACAGCACAGCATGCTGCCTGCTTTCTACCTTTCCGTCAGTGGCAATTTCTCCAACTCACTTAGCTTTCAAAAAAACATCATAAATAATTTAAGCCACCAGAAAAAGTGATACCTGATATGAAGGGCGGAAGATTTGGCGACTGTCTGCAGGAACAGGGTTCCGGATCATCCCGGGGTCCCCTGGGGTTTGGAAATGACTGCGGCAAAGCTCTTCCTGCATGGCTTTGTCCCTGAAGGGTGGCTCCCGGTGGGACACAATGAGCCCAGGGTCCTGCCTCACAGTGCGTGGTGTCAGGTGAGGACTGGAGGGCTCCTGGGAGAGGTCGCCAAGTTGTCATCCTCACAGCTGTGTTCTGCGGCCACCCTGGAGAGGCCAGGACAGAAGGGAGGCAGAAGAGCTGGGAAGCTAAACAAAAGCCACATGCCTCTAATTCTAGCACTTGGGAGGCTGAGGCAGGAGGATGGCTGGGTTTTCAAGACCAGCTTGGGCTACATAGTGAGTTCAAAGCCAGCCTGAACTACCTAGAGAAACTGTCCCAAAAAAACCAAAATACAAAACCAGAAAATTCTTAAGGCTCTCAGGCCTACTCCACAGTGTGGAAACCAGAGGTGATGGACTGGATGACTTTGTCCCGGCCGACACTCGTGCTGAAATCTGGCAGGAGCGCAGAGGGCTGGGAAGCGCTGGGGACCTCAAGAAGGGCGAGATGCTGGCCACACCTGGCTTGGCACAGAGCGGGTTGTGTAAGTGCAGCCGCCCTTCCTGTTTGGCCTCCTGCCTGCCCTCATGTCCTCCTACTCCATGTTGTTGCCAGAAGCTGGGCAGCCGCCAGCCCCAGGCTCTGGGACCCCCCCCAGCCTCTGAGAGCACCTGCTGAAGCGAACATCTGTTCTTTTTTCTTTCATGGTGCCGGGAAGGAGCCCTGGTGTCATACATGCTAAGCAGACACTGTCAGTGAGCTACATCCTCAGTCCTTTTATTTTTATTTTCGAGACAGGTTCTTGCTAATTTGCCCAGGCTGACCTGGAACCTGCACTCCTCCTGCCTCAGCCTCCCAAGTAGCTGGGATTACAGGCTACACCACCATGACTGGTTGAACCACTATTCTTTCTAAATCACTGGGTCTCAGGAATTTTAGTACAGCCACAGAATATGGATTTAGACCCGGAGGAGCTGGATACCTCACAGCATCATACCATGGAATCGTATGCTTTGTGTCTTTTACTTTCAGTTAAAAACATCCGTCAATAGAAACACAGATGTAACAATATTAAAATTCAGAATTTCTATTTAAAAAGAGACCATAACAGAGCTGTAAGGGAGACAACGGTTTGTGAGAAGATATGTGCAACATTGAAAACTGACTGGGGAAAAAGTTCTGCAAAAAGACAAAAGAACCCCTAAAAGCATCAAGAAAAAATATCGAAAGCCAACTACGTAAGGGTAGACAATTACGCAGGAGAGACTTGTGTGGCTGGTTACATTTTTTTCTCATTTTTTTTTTTTTTTTTTGAGACGGGCTAGCTGTGTAGCCCAGGCTGGCCTTGAACTAACGGTGATTCTCCTGCCTCAGCCTCTCAAAAGTGTTGGAGATTTACAGGCATGCACCACCACATTAGGCTACATCTTCTAAAATACCTGCCAAAAAAAAAAAAAACCTGCAACAAGACTCTCTTGGGCTGCGGGTGGAGCTTAGTGGGAGCAGGTGCTCAGCACAGCAAGGCTCTGGGTTCTAGCCCCAGCACTACAACTCCCACCACATATGGTTTCTGTTTTGTTTTGTTTCAGTGGTACTGGGGATCGAACCCAGGGCCTTTCCACTGAGCTGCATCCCTAGCCTTAGTAAAAAATATGCGTGTGTGTGTGTGTGTGTGTGTGCGTGTGTGCGTGTGCACATACTGTAGCCCAGCTGGGCTCATTATGTAGCCTGGGCTCATTACATAGCCCAGGTTGGGCTTGAACTCAAGGCACTCCTCCTGCCTCAGCCTCCTGAGAGTTGGGATTACACGACTCCTGGCTCCTTACTCTGCTTCAGAATCTTACCTAAGTCACTCAGTTCACTGGGTACACTTTCTCTTTTCCTCATCATCGCAGACAACAGTGTGGACAAAATCTCTGCCCACACAAAACGACACCCCCACCCCGCTTCCATAGCGTTCACTTGTGCTGCTTTACTCCAAGCCTCTCTGGCCTCCTGCCAGTTGCTCTGTCCCAAAACCAGTGCCATGCTTTGAGTTTGCCATGCTTTGTTACATGGTACCCACTTCTAAGCACCTTGATCCTGCTACCCAACACACCACCCACACTTAGAGGCTGCAAACAGAAACAGGCGAGGGTGGTGGCACACACTGGTCATCCCAGCACTCGGGAGGCCGAGGCAGGAGGATTGCAGCAAGTTTGAGGCCAACATGGACTATGTAGTGAGACCTCCTGTTTAAAAAGTCAAAAGAAAAATTGTATTATGTCTTGTAGCCTGGGCTACACAGTGAGTTCCAGGCCAGGCCGAACTACATAGTGAGACCCTGTCACAAACAGACAAGCAATAGTTTCTGCCTTATGGGGAAAGTGGGACGTGTACAATGGACCAAGTTTTTGGACTCACAAAAGGCATTCATGGGTTCTGATTTCTGCTTTGAAGAGGATGCCTGGACACCCCTAAGCCATGGTTCTCACCTGCATCAGCGCCAACATTCTTCTTTAGTCAGTACTGCAACTCTCCCCTTTACTATCCTGAAGTGAAACTCATAGATCACAGAACCTACCTCACCACTATCTTTCTTTCTTTCTTTTTGCTGCACTGGGGATCGGACCCCTGACCTCCTGTTTGCTAGGCAGATGCTCCTGAGAGAGGACACGGGGCTAAGGAGGAGTCCAGACGCTCTTGGCCCAGCAGGGCCCTGACCAGAGAGCGGGATGGTGCAGGATGGGCCAGCCATGGAGGTATCCCGGATGCATGTTTCAGGTGGCACTGGGGTTGCGGGTGGGTGGGGCGCCACAGGGCAACCCCGGCCTGGTCACAGGTGCCTCCAATTGGCCGAGTGACTTGGAAGGCGGAATCGAGGAGGAGAGGAGCAGGCTTGGTTGGATGACACAGGAGTTCAGCTTTGTATGTGCTAAGCCCAAAGGCCTTTGACACCTGTGATGTCCAGTGACACTAGTGTGGGGCCCACAGTGCGGGACTGGAGGAGCAAAGTTACCTGGCCATTTAGGCCAAGGGCTGCCCTCTGCTGTTTCTCCATCCTGCACTGGACCACTCTGGACTGGGGAGAGGACGGACTCCTGGATTCCCTGCCTGTTCCCCCCACGCCCTCCCTCCTGTGGCCTCCGAGGATCGCGTGGATTAATACACAGGGAGGGACTCGCACCAAGGTCACACGCACCAGCCCAGGTGACACCAATACCCGCATGGCTAAGGCCACCATCTGTGCGCCCTTCAGTCACTCACCAAGCACCACAGCGCCTCTTCAGTCACCTTGTACCCGATAAGAACGCACAAGTCACTATTTCACCTACTGAACCCAGAAAGCAAGAGTGAAAATACACTAATTTGCCAATCAGTATTCTAGCAACACCTCTCTAGAGCCCACACAGGAATGAGTCAGAAAACAATAAGCTATTTCAGTCTTTCTCTCCAGAATTGCTTCTCTCCTGCTGATTCTGAGTCTCCTTCCTCTTGGACAATCTTCCTTGTAGTCAAGACCTAATTTTTAAATATTTTCAAAATTTGGAACATCCATAATTAAGAGACTGGGGACAAGCATGTTTCTGTAAAACAGCCACCCCAGACTCTAAAAAGAGCAACTTGAAACATCTTCCCTGGAGACAGGACAGGCAGGGGCAGCCGGTGTCCAGGTTTTCCCAAGCTAAGGACGGGAAGCCGCCAATTCGGGAATTCGAAGCCTGAATCCTACAGCGTTCATGTTCACTGGGGATGACAAGGGACTCAAATCACAAAAGAACCTGCATCTCCAGCGAGGGGGAGCAGACAGACATTTGCACGAAATTACACGAGGTGCTAGTAATTACCCTCACTCGATAGCCATCCAAGTCAACTTAGTAAAAAGTGAACTAAACAGGATTATCTCCATGGTGGGATGATGGGTGATTTCCATTTTTTTTTCCTTTTGCTTACATTGGCTGAAATTCATTACCATGAATACGTGCATATTGTACTTTTTGGAAGAAACATTTTCATGAGAAGGTGTGGACCTAAAGGTCAAGTTAAGCAACACCATGAGCTCTAGACCTGATCGCCCACTCAACAAACTGGCTAAGTAACACACACAAGTCATCTACCTCTCAGCACCCCACACCCTGACCTATTTAAGACAAAACAATAATCAGAAATAATGGGGAGGAGCTGGGAAGATGCTAATGAAATGGGTGGGGCTTGTAAGGGCCTGGGATGATACTAACGAAGTGGGCAGGGCTTGTGTAAGACTCTGGCCAATCAGGGCAAAGCTCTCTGTAGGCTGGAGACAGGTGAGGACCCCACTGACACAGCTGAGCCCCTTCAAGCCAGCAAATGAGCCCCAAGACGAACACATGGGAAAGTTTCCTCATGGGCTCCAGGAAACACCACTACACAGACTCACTGCCTCCTGCTCACCCCCCACCCTTTTTTCCACAAAATGAAGAGACGCAGGTTCCTTCTTGCTGTGTATCACCGTTTATTGTCGTTTGCGTTAGGAATTGAACAGAGGACATTGTCTGTGGAGGGGGGAGGAAAAGAGAAAAGAAAGTATGTTTTTTAGACTTAATTTCTTCCAAACACTTCATGGTTTCAAACCCTCTTTTACCCCAAAGGAAACTGAAGAATTCAAGTATGTTGCGTAGGGAGCAGTAATACAAAATGCCATGTGTGCGCGAGTGTGTGGCCATCGGTCTGTGTATGTGAAAGTGGGAGACGCACATCCACGTCGCTTGCACTCGGCTCTGCTTTGGTAAGGCCGGACCCCAAGGGATACATGGTGCGATGAGCCTGCCTCTGACCCCAGACTCGAGGGCTGAGGACTCATCTCCCCTCGTGGGATAAGGGTCAAGGTTTCAAACTGTAAGACAGTATTTAAAAAAAAAAAAGAAAGAAAGAAACCCTCATCCCCCTTCAAAAAACCTGAAGTCTCATGCTATGTAAGCCCCTCCGCCATAGTAACTGTTCCTTCTGTTCCAAACAGGGCATCTTACAAGGGCCAGAGCAACAGGATTCTCTTCATTTTATCATAAAAAAATTTAAAAGGGACATTTCAAAAGAAAAAAACCCTGAAATTCAAATTCTGAAAATATCTTGCCTTTTTTATTAATCATGTCATCTAACACCAATTAAAAAAACAAATATGTGAATATGATATAAAAATACGATCCCAGGATTAACACTTCGTTGCAGGCACAGTTATCTCACAGAGTATATGTTTGGAGGGCTGGGGAAAGGAGTTTGTTTTTTGTTTTTGCTTCTTTAAAAAAAAAAAATCCACAGCAGTGCAAGTAGGGTCGGGAAGGGCAAGGAGGGCGAGGAGGGGGAGATTCTTTAGCAGCAAAATGTCCAAGTTCTCTAATCACAATCAAATCAACGGATATTGGATTAAAAAAAAAAATAAAAAACAAAAGATGAAGGGGATACTGCCCGGACCCATGTGTCATCACTAAACGCTTTCATCGCAAAAGCCCCAATTGTGACAAATGAAGGACGTGCTTTATTACGCAAGCATTCATCAAGCTCGTCCTTCGAGCTCCTGGCTTGTGTCACTTAAATATATGTACAGGAATTGGGCTCCTCTTCCCCTCGGGGCCCTGCCGGTCTCTGCGGTTTGGTCGCTAGGGTGGGCTCACGGGGACTGGGCCACATCCGGCCCCCAACACAGCAGCGGTTTCATCACGGAGGCTGCTCCTGGCTGCCCCACTGGCCTCGGCTGCCTCCGGCAGAAGGTGGCAAAGGGGACAGTTAGTGATCGCTGTTCTGTTTCTCTCGCATCCATGCCTGGATCTGTTCTTTCAGTTCTGGCACTGAGGGAAGAAAGGGGGTGGGGAATTAATGCCCCGGCTGGGAGTGTGCTGCCTCAAGATGGGTCAGGGAAGGAAACCGGGCATGAAAACGACAGGAAGGTGTTCAGAGCTGTAGGCTTTCCTTTGCAGACCCCACCACTGGACAGCTGCAGGATCTGACATGTCTTCCTGCCGAGCCCCAGCAGGCACGCGGCCCCAGCGCCACTGTCCACCTACCTGGCTCCAGCATGCTCTCGGTCAGGGTCTGACGGTTGAAAGGGTCTGTGGGCGAGTTGAGCAGGTGCCGCAGGATGACGGAGCGATCCATGATGGTGCCGGAGGGCAGGCGCACGGGGTCGGTCATCAGGGTGTCCATCAGCGGGTCTGTGGAGACACAGCAGGGCGAGTGCAAAGCTAAGCACAGAGGCCGGGTCGGAAAAGGGGACGCGAGTTCGGCCCCTGCCTCCAGGGAGAGACGTGTCTGAAGGAAAGCAACCAGACGGCCGCTGCCGGGCCCTCAGCAGCGTAAGACAAAGGCATGGGTACTGCCTTTTCAGACAGGAAAGCACCCCTGTGTCACAACTGCAGGGAGGAGAGGACAGAAAAGACACTGGGACAGTCACACAGCAGGTCTGGCAGACCAGGATCCTTTGTCTTTTTTTATTTGTTATATTTTGTAGTAATGGGGACTGAATTTAGGACCTTTGCACTGAGCTACATCCTGAGCGAGACAGGTTCTCATTAAGTCACTAAACTGCTCAGACTGGGCTCACACTTGAAATCCTCCTGCCTCAGCCTCCCAGAGTGCTGGGATTACAGGGGTGTGCCAGAATGCTTTAAGATGGCTCAGACTTCTCTGAAAATGTGAATCTGCACTGCCAAAGCTGCCATAAAACTTTCAGGGGTGTTTACTGGTTTGAAATCAGACTAAGACCATTTCTTCCCTTTTAATTTACCTTTTCTTTTTCTTTTTTGGTGCTGGGGACTGAACTTGGGGCCTTCCTTGTACTTACTAGGCAAGTGCTCTATCACTTGAGCTAAATCCCCAACCATCTCCTTTTAATTTACAAGCTGGGCACGGTGGTGTATGCCTGTAATCCCAGCACTCGGGAGGTTGAGGCAAGTTTGAGGCCAGCCTGGGCTACAGAGCAAGTTCAAGGCCAGCCTGAAATACATAGTGAGACCCTGTCTGAAAAAAAGAAAAAAGAAGGAAGAAAAAAAAAAAACCCTTCCAATTTATATTATGAGCTAAAAATCAGAAAATATAATTTCAGACAAAGCTTCTCAAGAAGCAGCTGTAGCACACCATCCAAAAATGAAAGGCAGATGTTGCCTTGTTAAATCAAAGAGGTCGGCATGAGAGAGCAGGCCACTCACCTCTGAACTCATCCGGGGCATCGCTGTAGTCAATTTCCGCACGTGCATTCTTGGCCACGATCTCTTCTACTTTCTCAGCGAGCAGCTTAAACTTCTCTATTGCTATGGTGGACTTGATCCCTGCTTTCCGCATCTTTGAAATGACTTCTTCGAATAGTTCCTTGCTGTAGGATCTCTGCAAACGAGGAGAGGCCATGGGAGGCGTGAGCGCACTCACGGCAGACAGAGCATGCTGCAGAAAACGTGCAAAGGACTCTCCAATCTTAACATTATACATGACTGTGTATTATGTGTATTCTATTCCAGGCATTTATAACCACATAAAAGGACCCACTTCTTAGGGGCTGGGGGTGGAGTGCTTGTTTAGCACATTCAAGGCCCCGGGTTCAATACACACCCACACCCACACACACATGCATGCACACACGCATGTGAGGTCCACTGTGTAGGATAGTATGTGCCGAACTGTACACGGTCATCGTGTATGGGGAAGGCTGCAGGCTGAAGGCTGATGGGGAGTCTGGAACTTCTGAAGCTAGGGTGCATTTCCTTTCAAGTTAAAACACAGGAAAGAGAAGGAAGTCAAGTCTACCTCAAGGCCTGTGCTCTGGCGGCCTGAGGGGAAGGAAAATGCCAGCTCTCCACCATGAAGGTAAACATGGTAAAAACAAACAAATAAAACCTTCAGTATCATTCATGCTCAGAGCAGCTTTCACCTGCTCACGATCAATCCGTGAAGGTTACTTGGTTCAGCACTCTGAAGCGTCAGGTGCTCTGTGGCAGGGCCTGTGTCGGAGAAGGGCAGGGTGGGCTAGAGGACGAGTGCTCAGGGCAGAGCCAGAGAGAGCCAGACCCACAGTCAGCTCTTCACACGTAGCCGTGTGATCCCAGCAAGTCCTTCACTGTCCCTCACCATCTCCTCAGGGGTGACGGGGGGACTCACTTAGTCATGGGTGCCTCCTTATTTACTCACTACCACTGTAGGCATATCAGGTTTTGCACTTATAACAAAAACGGTGGTGCTTATTGATTTATTGATAATGACGCAATGAAGTCGGGGAGTGACTGATGCCGAGACGCCGGAACAGGACCACAATGTCTATTTACACCAGGCAATGCCAAAGAACTCGGACCCAAACTAGGTCCGACGGTCCAACGGACAGGGGTCAGGGTCTCAGCTTTGCTCAGCCCGCCTGGACGGGGTCAGGAGCAGGTCTGCGGGTCGCTTCTTCACCGTCAAGCAGACCACAGGCCCGTGAGAATTGGCAGGGCCACGGGGTCCTGCTCCCACAGCAGGGGCTGCTCGGTTGTGGGGACCTGCGTTGACACCGCTGCTCAGCCTTGAGCTCCTGGGATCTGCTGTTTCTGTCTGTGCGTTCACATCAACATCAGGGCATGGACTCAACTCATACTTGGGTTTTTATAGAGCACTGGATTCCAAAACCCCAACCTTTCTTCTGTTTTTTTTTTCTTTTGGAGACAGGGTTTTGCTACGTAGTTCAGGCTGGCCTTGGATTCACAGTGTAACCCAGCCTAGTCTTGAACTCATCACAATCCTCTTGCCTCAGCCTCCTGAAGGCTGGGATTATAGGTATGCGCCATCATACCTGGCTCTTCTTTCTTCTTTTACCTTCAGATTCTAAACAACTGCACACACTTGCTCTCTCTGCACACCCTGGGCTCTCACTAACCATGCACTGGGGGAGGGAGGGGAAAAAAGGGGGTAGCAGGGTGGTCAGGCTTGGCAGTAACCCAAAGGCCACCTTCTGTACCCTAGAAAGCTAGGAGTTTTAATTCAATACATGCTTGATTCAGGGCCTACTTATTATGAGCCAGGTAAGTTATTGAGGATAAAGAGCTGAAGGGAAAAAATGCACAGGAGTTCCTGCAGGCTGGCGCAGACATGGCTATGAGTGCTACTGAGATTCCCTCCACTACCAACTTCTCTCTGGGACAGGAGCTGCATAGCCTGTCTGCTATCTTCAGAAACACCACCCAGTATTTTGCAAAGATGAGGAGGTTTAGCCAGCTGCCCTGTGCTTGCTTGGAAGTCAGCGACTAAGACAGCAGTGTTGCGAACAGAAGGAAACTGGAGGACACTTAAAGAAGGGGACTGGAATCCAGCCCCACGGGGCAGGGGCCACAGAGCCCCAGCCACACACCCTGCCCCATGTGCAAGGGACAGAGACGCAGCCCAGATGCTGCTGCTGACTTCCTGCACCTTGCAGAGTTGTTACAAAGGAAAAATGGAAAGAACTGAAAATCAGAGATCAGGTAACTGGTAGTCAGAATACACAGCAGACAGTTCCAACTCAAGGAGCACGCACAGACCACACCAATCAAAACAAGCAAGGACTTTAAAACAGACATGTCTTTCAGGAAAGTCCACGAGTGGCCAGAACACACAAGCAAAGGTGTCTAGCTGCATTTCTCACCGGGGAAGCGCCAATCAAAACTGCATCGCACCAGCACCCCGCTCCCACCAGGATGGCCAGCAGAGAAGCAACAAATCTGTTAGCCAGAAATGAACAGTGCTGGGGCAGACGAGAGAGGCGCGGCCCTGTCCACAGGGACGGGAGACGGTGCAGTCTCACGGTCACCACATGAGCTGCCAGTTCCGCTCCGAGGTACGTGACCCCAGAAGCAAAAACAGGCGTCCAAACACACACCTTCACACACGTGTTTACGGCAGCATCGGTCACACCAGCCCCGGGGTGAGATGACCCCAATGCTCACCCATGGGTGGAAGGATAAAGGGTGATGCATCCATCCATGTGATGGAACAGAGGGGACAAAGTCCTCAAAATTCCTACACTGTGGAGGGGCCTCAAAACCTTCACTTAGCTATTTAGTTTTTAATTTTGTGATACTAGGGATTGAACCTAGGGTCTCACATATACTAGGCAAGTGTTCTACCCTCGAGATACATCCTCAGCCCCTCAAAAACATTACCAAGTGAAAGAAGGCAGACACAAGGTTACACATTACATGATTCTAGTTCTGTATGAAATATCCAGAATAAATAGGTAAATACAAAAATAGGTAAAACAGAGACAAAAACCAGACCAGTGATTTGCAGGGGAAAATGGACAATGGCTGCGTAATAGGTGTAGGATTTCCTTTTGAGATGATAAAAATGTTTGGGACTAAAAAGAGGTGACAAGCTGGATATGGTGGTGCACACCTGTAACCCCAGAACTCTGGGAGGCTGAGGGTGGAAGGATCCTAAATTTGACCCCAGTTCAGGCAACTTAGTGAGCCTCTGTCTCAAAATAAAAAATAAGAAAGGGCTGGATGCAGTTCAGGAAGAAGGTCCTGAGTTCAACCCCCAGTACCACAAAATAATAAGTAGCTGGACTGAAGCCACACATCATCTGCAGTCTTTCCTACATTAACTACTGCTTCTTCTAACCTACCGGAACGTTGAGTCTGTATCTCAAAGTAATGTGACTTTCTTAGTATCTTCTTTTTCTTGCGGGTGGTGATGGGGATGCTGTGGATGGAACCCAGAACCTCAAGCATGCACACACACGCTCTACCACACAGTTACTTCCCTAGCACCCCCCATTTTTTACTTATATTAGTTTTTAATGGATAATGGTGTTAACAGATGATGCTCTGTGAACACTGGATAAGCAATCCACCCACAGGGCTGGATTCTGCCCATAAAAGCACAGTCAAATCAGGCTACCAGTGCCACCTGTGACTCAAGCCAGGTGCCAGCACAGCCACCACTGCTGTTCACAGGCAGGAAAGGCAGCGTGCAGCCGTCCCAGATAACGCCTGCTTTCCACCAGCAGCCTGCCTGTCCACAGTGCCCACTTTATCACATCGCATGACACCACTGTGATGTGAGAGCCACAGCAAGGGCGACTGGAGTAGAGGGAGCATGGTGACTTCCTCTTCCAAGTCTCCCAGGCAGAGACGAGGGGTCAGGGACCCTTCACCCCAGATCCTGCCAGGACTGTCTAGCTAGATGGCGTTTCTGCTCTCCTGTCACTCCTGACCACCACTTCCTTCCATTTCACGGTGACACAGATGAAGATTAGAAAAACAGTACCTACTTTAACAGCTCTCTAAGATAATCACAATTCTGTTACCTCCTCATTAACTGCCTTTCTTAATGGAAAAAATGCTTTAGACAGATTTCCCCATTGCACTACTGTCAATGACTTTCTGTGCTTGTATCAAAAAGCACCTCTACACGTGAATTAGACCTCAATAAAGCTATTATTTTAAAAAAGCACCACTGATTCTTCTTCTTTAACAATATTCCTTTGGATGGGATATGGGTAAAGAGCCTTCCGGAAGACCCATCAATGGGTAACCTGGGACAGGAGGAATGCTGGCTTAGTAGTGTGAGCCATGGTACAGAGTAACAGAGACAAACAGGGCAATAAAGAGGAGAGCAGAAAGGGTGAGAATACAGGCTCCCAGCCAGGACACACTCTACACTACCTCCACGAATACAGGATTTAGTCTCTCTCTCTCGGGTCCTGGGGACTGAACCCAGGGCCTTTGCACTGAGCTACCTCCCCAGTCCTTTTAAAATTGCCCAGGCTCACGATCCTCCGGCCTCAGCCCCAAGAGTAGATGGGATTACAGGTGTGCGCCATTGTCCCTCATAGTGCCCTCGCTTTTTTCACTTTCCTCATTTTCAAAGATCCAGCATGGTTTGACTTCTGTGAGGGTTAAACAAGTTGAGAACATGAAAGCGGGTGATCACGGCAGACAGTTAATGACCAGGAGCTAGGACTGTGCTGAAGACAATGCAGCGCAGAGACTGAAGAGGACGGAAATCCATCCCGCGATGACACGGATGTCACGGAGGGAGGTGACACGTGGCCTGCACTAAACCAGGGTGTGTGGAAACACCCAAAACAGACCGGAACCCGGACAGGAGGAATGAAGGAGGAGCAGAGGCCCCAGCAGGAGCCGAGGGAGAGCGGCCAACTGGCTCTGGGGATGCAGCACCGCGCAAAGCGAGGCCCGTGGCAAGATGGGGAAGGACCGAGCAGCGTGTTTCCGTGTGGTGGGACCTGAGGCCCGAGCCCAGGGCCAAGGGTGGCACTGACCTGGTCATCGGCGATGGCTTTGGCGAAGCGAGCGCAGTCCAACTGCAGGTAGATGTCCGTCAGCTGGTCCAGAAGCTTCTTCGGTTCAAAACCGTACTTCTCGGGGTTCTCAACTTTCAGGTCGCGGCACTTGGGGCCACAGAGCTGCTGGAGATTGAAGTTCAGCATCGCAGCCAATCGGGGTCCAAGTTCCTAGGAAATCACAGGAAAACCAGTGACAGGGACCAGCAGCTCCATCTCAGGGGAGGACCAGGAATTGGCTGCTTTCATCTTCCAGAAAATCCCTTAAATGTGCTGTGTAGCATAAGCTGAAGAAGGCCAGCATTATATTCAAACTTTAATCCTCGTCTCTCAGATGAACATTCTAATACTGACTGGAATGTTGCAGGCTGATGGCATACCTACAAATACCAACAAAAGGCTTTTCTTAAAATTTATGTTTTGTTTTTTTCTTTTTGAGACAGGGTCTCGCTATGTAGTCCAGGCTGGCCTTGAACTCACTATGTAGCCCAGGCTGGCCTTGAACTCAGGGCGATCCTCCTGCCTCAGCCTCCTGACTGCTGGGATTACTGGTGTGCATACCACACCCAGTCTAAATTTGTTTTAATCATTAAAAACAAGAATTACTTCAAATTTATTGAACACAAGGTAAAAGAGGGAAAATTATTCATAAGTCCATCATCATTTGAGTCACAAGAGTTTTGAATTCTTGCTGGGCTTGATGGCACACACCTGTAACCCTGGCACTGGGGAGGCTGTGAATCCAAGGTCAGCCTGGGCTACAAAGTGAGACCCTGTCTCAAGAAACAACAACAAAAAGTTTTGGATTCAGCTCTTCCAGGCATCATTTTCTGCATTGTTTTCCCACGAATTTAAAAAGTCCCTGACAGAGTACGTCCTTCTTACTTACTAGTCAGATAGAAAAAAAGGAAATGCAAAACAAAATTTATGTCTTGAATAGTTTTAAATCTAGCCAGTGAGACAAAGTAAGCTTAAGTGAAACACTTAGAAAACAATGATACTACCACCTAGTAACTCCCCAAGCTTATACAGTATCCGCTGAGTCTGCTTTAAGCAGAGGAAAATCTGGCTTCAGTTAGGGAATGGCAAATGCTGACCATAAAGAATCCAAAAGCTGCCCTGTGAGTACCAAAGTTTTCATGAAATGTGACCGGGCCCACACAGACTCCAACTCCACCCGGCTTCCGAGAACCTGTGTTTGCACAATATACCCGATATCTACTGCCGAAAAGCTGTGAAATGAGGGAGTGATGAGGAGAGAGAGAATTGGTCATTTTTCTTTGAAATAGGAGAGCTTTGGGTTTTTTCTGAGATAGGGACTCACTATGTAGCCCAGGCTGGCTTTGTACTTGCAGTGATCTTCCTGCCTCAACTCTCCAAGTACAGGGATTATAGGTGTGCACCACCATGCCTGGTTTTCGTTTTTCGTTTTTCAGACAGGGTCTTGGTATATAATCCAGGCTGCCCTTGATCTTGCCATGTAGCCCAGGCTGGCCTCAAACTTGAGATCCTCCTGCCTCAGCCTCCAGAATGCTGAGATTACAGGCACAGCAACCTCTGCCTTCCTGAATATAACACAGCTATCTAAGAGAACCAAAGATTTAATATGTTATCATACATTCTACTTAATGTACCCCAATTTCTGTTACCTTATACTTTCTCTATAAAAAAAATACAGGAATCAGTAATGATAAAAATAAGTCCCAACTTCAATATCAGAAAAACCCAATGTGCTGTGTGCTGTCAAAGCAGAAAGTTAACAAAGTCATTCTGAAAGTGACCATTTGTAGACTATGTGGTGACATCAGACATTTATCAGCAGAGAACTGTGATATCGATTAGCATAAGTGGGAGCAAAATCAGTAACAAAATTTTACTTTTTGCTGTGATGTTAGTATTTTCAGGATTTTAAAAACTCTGTTAAACTGTTCATGGTGGTACATGCCTATAATCCTAGCATTAGGGAGGCTGAGGCAGGGGGATCACTGTGAGTTCAAGGTCGGCCTGGGTTACATAGCAAGACCCTGCCTAAAACACACACACACACACACACACACACACACACACACACACACACACACACACCAAACCTAACCAAACCAGAAAACACATAAACACAAACAAACCAAAAACACAACTATGTTAAATTAGAAGTGCCAGGGTCTGGCTGTGGACTCCAGCAGGCAAACCACTCTGGCAGTTTCTACTCACCGGTCTCAGGAATGGCTTCTGGACCTGCTTGGTGAGGATATGGAACATATCCACGGTTTCTGTCGCCAGGGCGAGGTATGAGCGGGAGACACGCTCGTCCTGAGCCAGCTGAGACTGCCGGGCCTGCTGCTGATCCTGGGAGACAGTGGACAGGAGCCACGTGAGCCCTGGCACCGGACGCCAGGTCACACCACGGAAGTCATGGGCTCTCCGCCCTCAGGGGCGAGGTGACGGCCACCCAGCCCACGTCCCAAGAGACTCAGGCAGTCTTTCAGCATCAGAACTCTTCAGCCTTAAGTCAAGTGGCCTCAGGACCTGTTCTTTGGTGCTGGGGATCGAACCCAGGGCCCACCGCTGAGCTCCGCCCAGCCTCAGCATCTTACGTCACCCTAAGTTTTCACACTGATGACTAAAGTCCATGTGGGATGAATTAAGTGACTCTAACCTACTTAAGCACACATGGTCCTCTAAAGGGCCATTCAGTAATGACCTTAGTAACAACTTCTACTTTGTCCGCATCATTTCAAACCCTGCCATGTGCTGTGCTACAGCACAAGGCCTCTCTGTCCTTCCCATGTCGAGTCCTGTGGTGGCTAAGCTTTTGACTTCGTCTTTCCACACCGGCAGGCTCTCTCTCCCCTTCCCTCAGTCCTGCCGTGGGCTGGGAAGTGGAATAATTAGGAGTGTTTGGAGTAATGAGGACTTGGGGTAAAATCGGGTGGCACAATGAGGGCTTTGATTTTCACATCTGCCCAGAGGCCTTTTCTTATTGGGGGAGGAAAAACAGCCAGAATAGCTTCATGCCCACTGGTCAGGGCTGGTGGGTACCTGGTAGAGATTCTGCAGCCAGGCTGGGGGCTCCTCGGCCCTGGTTCTGAATGAGCCCGCTACGAGGAGGGCTTCTGCCTCCCTGCGGTCTTGCAGCCCCTCTCCTGTAGGTCCACGCAGGCCAGTCTACAGGCCCGGTCCCTGCTGGCACCATCAGCCCACCTCCCGCCCAGCCAGGGAGGCGCCTCACCCGGATGCTTGGATTCCATCAGGGAGACTTTGCTTCCCACACAAACAGCCCAGTGCACACACACAGAAGCCGTGAGCAGACGGTGCAGAGGGAAGGAGTGGGGGTCAGCCCCTCTGAGAGATGAGGTGCAGGGGGGCATCTGCAGGGACTGAGCTGGCCCAGATAGGATGGAGACACAACACCATGGGTAGAAGGACAGCGTGCCAAGGCCCTCACATGTCCCAGGCAAGGCAAGGTGGCTGGATGGCTGGGAGTGGGTGGAGAGGAAACAGGGGGACAAGGGCAGAAAAGTGCTGCTGCCCGCCCTGGAGGGGCCGATTCTGAGTGCCTGGGTTTGGAGGAAGCCCGGCAGGGACTGAACACAGGGCACGCCTGGCAAGGGCTCTAGCATTAAGCTATAGCCCGGCCCTCTTTTTGTTTTTGGGTGGGATGCTGGGGACCAGCTCCTCTTTTAGGAAACACCTCGAGCCCCTCACTCACAGAGAGGCATGAGAATAAGGACAAGGTCACATGATGAGTGTGAGCAACTGGGTGGATGAAGCTGTCATTTACTGAGGCTGGGCACACTCAGAGAAAGCTGGAGGACAAGAGCAAAGGCTCATCTTGGGACAGATGTTGGACCACCCAGTCGCAAGGCGGGCCAGCTCTGGTTACAGAGGTCTAGAGCCAGAAGAGAAGAGCTGCAGAAATACTGTGGAAGACTTTAAAGTACAGGTAAATTTAGGGCTGGGTGTGGTGGTACACACCTATAACCACAGTGCTGGGATGCTGAGGCAGGAAGCCCAGTCAGGGTAACTTAGATACTGTCTCAAAAAAAGAAAGAACGGACGTGGCTCAGTGTGAAGGTCATGGACTCAACTCTTAGAACCACAAAAACAAACAAATATCAATTTAAAGGCATGGAGTAGTTATCACCTGGCAGGGATTTTCAGCTGGGGCTTTGGGTTATGTGTTTCTGGCTGCGTGGTGACCGAGGTTGGAGGTTAAATCCCTGGTATGAATGGGCGGGAACCAGAGGTGCTACACATCCTACAGTGGAGGGCACAATCTGTCATCAGGGAGAGTTCAAACTCTAACCAACACACTGGTTGAGAACCACCGAGCCAGGAAACAAGGCTGGAGAGAGGAGAGAAACCCAAGGGCAGCTAGGCTGCCAGGTTTCAGAGTTTGGGGACATGAAGAGGAATAGCCAGGGAGATGGGAGGAAGAAGAATGCTCTCCAGAATAACAACTGCCAGGGACTCTGCCTTTCTGCATCCATTAAAAGACAGATCGATAGCATTTGTTGTCTCATCCCAGATGCTATTAAGCACTGACTGTGAATAGGAGTCTGTGCCACAGACCGCAGCCCAGCATCTAAGCACAAGCTGGTCTCTGCTAAGCACTCGAGTGGCAGGGTGTGGGTTGTGCTGGAGGAGCAAGAGAGCAAGGACACCCTGAGGGAGGATCTGGAAGGGTCCTTGTCCAGAGAATGGGTAGGATTCTAACCCCACTTCAGACAGAAATGGCTCACAGCCAAGAACACCGAGCTACACACACAGAGCGCCTGGCTGGTTGGATCTCCCAGCTCCCATCCATCTCCCCTCAAGGGGCTCCCGCAAAGCAGGTATTCCCTCTAGCTTCTGCACAGAGGCTATGCCAGTTCTGAGCCCCAGGTCACCTTGGACGCTAGAGCTATGGCAATTAAAACTGCCTTACCCGACTCCCCAGCTTGGAGATGGTCCCGATTCACTGTCATCTACTGACTGCAGGGGAGACGAACCTGGCAGACTCAGAGCTCCCCTGGAGGCCGAGGACCGGGGCACCTGGGCGCCAGTGCTGCCTTGACCCTGGGGAGGTGGGGAGCTGCAGGAGGGCTCTGTACCCTGGTAGCAGAACAGCTGAGGGTGTGCTTGGAAACGAATAGGAAGGAAGCCAGGGGTCCCAGCATGGTGCCAGAAAAGACTGCTGCACTACCTCGATGCGGAACGTGGGGACATGGGCATCAGGGAGACGCAGCAGAGCCCTCGGTGAGCTTTAAATTTGTAGCTGCAGCACATAGTGTGGACTGAGAGGTAACATTCTTATGAAAGCTGCAGGGCTGCCTAGAATGAAAACCTTCCCTAAACATGCTTCAACAGCCTACGTTTATGGTACTCTCTTTCAATTTTGCTTGTTTTGAGAGAGGTCTCACTACAGAGTTCAGGTTGGCCTTAACTCATTAAGCAGTCCAGGCTGGCCTTGAACTCATGTTGATCCTCCTGCCTCAGCCTCCTGAGTGCTGGGATTACAGGCATGCGCCACCATGCCTGGCTATGATCCTTCTTGAGTCCACAGCACTAGCACATGCACTGTGCCTTGCTGTGAGGACGCCAGCATGGCTAAGAACCCCTCTGGAGGGCAGCTCAAACTCAGAACCACTCTGTCACTGAAGCCCCAGCAGCTGTCAAGGGCCCAGCACTGGAGCCAGGAGGCATCTACAGCCGGCATTGTGCTGGAGATGGAACACGCTGTCACCAGCATGGCATGAATTTCTCATGGAAACCAGGCCTCTTGTCTGTTAATAACTGAATATAAAAACTGCCAGAACCCTGGGCGATCTGGAGCTGGCCAGGGACGAGCACAGGAGAAAATCAGATTCTCACCTAGTTGACAGAGATCTGGAGATTTATTTCCAAGTTACTTTCACAAATTTTAATATATCCAGATGATAAAAGCTCATCTCTAAAAAAGCCCTTTAAAATTAAAAAGGTAGAGATGGTTTTCACGATGCCTCTTGAAAGGCTTCTCAACTCATTGCTTAGCTCTAGATAAAAAGTTTACTTGTGGGCCAGGGAGCTCAGTGGTCATGCACAGCCCAGTCCCACGTGCGCTCAAGACCACAGGTTGGTCCCTAACATCAAAAAAAATTTCTCCTGTTCCAACCTGGGATTTTGTTTTACAGAGGCACAGCAAGACCCAATGCCACTAGGCAGACCTGCAGAGGCAGCCCCGAGCCATAGCTCCCCCGTGTCCCTGCTGTGTAGACCCCGGATTCTGTCCTCACCCTTGGCAACTGGTCCCACTGTTCTTTGTTCTTCATCTCTTCTTGCACCTCGTGGATCCGCTTCAGTGACTCCAGACTTTCATCCAGCAAAAACGTCGTGTCGTTTATCAACATATTTATGTAGCGAACGAACTGCTTCCCAGAACTGCAAAGACAACAGATGGTGCTGCTCATATACCCAGCAGGTCCCAGAGAAAGTGAGCCTGTCCGCCTGGCCTAACCCAGGCCCCGTGGGGGTCAAGGCCTCCTGCATCTCTCTCGATTCTGTCTTCTTTCACACGAACTGTGAAAAGCCTGTTCTAGCCTTGTGCTGGCATCCTGCATGGCCTGCAGCAAGTGACTGCTAAACAATCCAGAGTCTATGAGCCAATTCCTTTGGCAGTTTAAACTGGCAACAGGGGCCACATTTACATCATGACCATTTTTCCCTCTAGAGAGCAGGTTTCCTAGCATACCCCTGGCTCGTTCTCCAGTGTATCTAAGTAGCGAACACTCTTCCAGACTGAAAAGGAAATATGCTTACTTACACTCACCAAGAAACAGGGGAAGCACAAGCAATCCCCCACATTAGCAAGTGAGAGAATGACTAAGGCACCCTCACCACAAAGACAGACATGGAGGAAAAACCAGAACCTGTAATACTGGTGAAGCAGGACAATAACTCGTTTTGCAGAACCTGAAGCTTCAAGGCTAAGGTAGCGTTCTGCAGACTGTGTTATAACGAAGGGACTTGGTGAGCTGAAACCTCTTGGGCTGCCTGGCAGACCGCAGCTGTCAGACTGGTGGAGAAAAGAGAAGCTCTGCTTCAGGACCTATGACCATGGACTTGGGGAAGGAAGCCCAGGCCAGGCAGAGAGAGGCCTCTGTGAACAAACACAGGAGGCCTGAGCGCAGGACGCCAGGAGTCCAGGGCACACAGTTCTGAGGCTCTCTGTGCAGCTCAGGCCGCAGTCTGCTTGCCCTTTACACTCACTCTAGGCCTCGGGTGGAACACAGCTCTGACTCCATGAGAATTTGCTCGGCTTACACTGCAGGAAGCTAGCTAGCCAATGGGCACTCCACGTGTAATACAGATAGCACTGACTAGTAACAAAAGTAACGCGTAGTCGTAAGATCTGATCAAAGATATAACGTGGGACACAAAGGATCCAAGATGACTGGATGAAATTTCTTCTGAAGAATAACTCAGGAGTTCAACATTTTCTCCCTTCTTTCCTTTTGAGGCCCTGACAGATAATGCAGATGGGATGACTCCTGTTCAGGTCTGAAGAGTCACTGAAATCTCACCTAGGGGCACGGGAAGTCCTTAACCCAGAATGAGGGCCTGGCTCCAAACAATGACATTTCAGATGACAACCCTAACCTACCTGCTTCTCCATCTAACTCGATGTCTAACTCAAAGTTTAACACTCAAGAGTACTGTAAGATCACATTTCAGTCCTTCTGACTCCATTTAACAGCATAATCAGAGAAACATTTAACATACACTTACTTGCAGAATCTTTCTTTATGTAACCCACCCTCAAAGTACGTGGACGAATCTACAGCTCAGCCATGTCGTGCAAATGCAGACATTTCGAGAACACTGTCTTGTGGTAAACTTGCAGGAGGCCGAGACCAGGCAAACAGGAACCCAACCAGGGAAAGTTTTTAGCAGTGTCCTACATATGATTTGCAAAACAGCACACTGTGATAGACAGCAGGGCCCAATACTCACTTGAACTCCTCCATGAAGGTGCCGTGGTGAGCTATGTTTTGCCAAAGGCTTTTAAAGATGGTGCTAATGTGGTAGCGAATGGTGAACTTGTCATAGAACTCGCTGGTGGCTCCAGTATGCTCAACATCTAAGGAAGAAGGACAAAGAGACAAAGGGACAGGCGGTTATTACCATGCTGACATTACCAAGGAAGTATCAGTCTGGAATGCCAGAGATTTCTGGTACAATTTCACTTATATCCTTCGAAGAGAGGAGGCAGGAGAGAAATTATGAGCTGGTTTTAAAGAGAAAAAGTTTTACAATAAAGGTCTGGCAATGATCCAACACGGAAAGGAAGAGGCTAGGAAGCTGCTGGCACCCCTAGAAGAGCATCCACTCTTGGGGGCTGGAAGCTGGCTCCCCACCAGCCCGATCAGGAGCCAGCGCTTCACGTGCACAGGCCTGAGCAGGGAGAGGGCTGTGGTGAATTTTATTGGAGGCTGTGGGCCTATTAAGTACGTCTAGTGTTCTGAAGACTTTCGCATCATGCGAACTTCTAAGCGTGTCCCAAAGCAGAGAAAGGCACGGTGAATCCTTCATGTACCCACTGTTCATTTATCAATTACTGATATCCCTGTACCTACTAAAACGGAACAATGAAATTTGGTTATGCAAATGGAAAATAGCTTAAGCACGAGAAATTCTAGAGTTCAAGGTAACTTTTGTTTGTTTGTTTGAGACACGCTCTCACTCTGCAGTCCAGGCTGGCCCTGAACTCACTATCTAGCGCAGGCTGGTCGCGAACTCGCAGCCACCCTCCTGCCTCAGCTCCCTGCGCTCTGGGACTACAGGTGTGCGCCACCACGCCTGGCAATGATCAATTTTAAAAAGAGGAAAAACTGGCCGGTACAGATAGTTAAGGCTTCAGAAAGAACTAAAAATGTAAATTAAGTAACTATTTTTAACCTATCAAGTTGGCACAGTGATAAGACTGCACCCAGGTGAGGGTTCGGGGCAAGAGGCACATCAGCGTGATGCGGGGAGAATGCAACAGTCTCTCCAAGGTCACCTTAAGTTGTAGCAAAGCCATCAATGTGCCTGTCCCCACGAGCCACCAATTCTACTCAAGAAAATGAAGGCAAGCACATTCAAAGACTGAGTCTCGTGGACACTTAACAAAGTAGTATTTTTCTGCCATATGTGGTGGTACACACCTATAATCCCAGCACTTGGGAGGCTGAGGCAGGAGGATTGCCTTGAGTTTGATGCCTAGAACTACATAATGAGTTCAAGTTCAAGGCCAGACTGAACTACAGTGAGACCCTGTCTCAAAAAAACTAGCCCAAAAAAAAGGAGGAAAAAGATGAAGAGTCAGATAATTAACAGCTATCCTGCTAAGATCCGAATATGCTGCTAAGATCTGAATATGTATACTAAGTCAAACCTTCTTTTGATGAACTAAGTGCCATTTTACTGTGTGAAAGTGTGAACTAAAGTGTGGAGAGGTAACGTAAGAGGAGCCTGCCAGAGACAGCTACAGGAGCTGGCATGGTGCCCCTGCCATCTTCAATGGCACATGTCCGGGCTATTGCCAAATACAGTGAAAGCTAACAACTAGTCATTTGTTCACTTATGTTACCTTATATACATTTATCCCAACATTTTTTTTTTTTCAATTCCCTCCAAATCACAAGGGACCAAGTTCTCACTCTCAAACTGCAGTTCCACAAGTCCTTCAATGAACTTGACCCCTGCTGACCTCACCCCCACATTCTTTTTTTTTTTTTTTTTTGTACTGGGGATCAAACTCAGGGCCTGGCAAGCACTCTACCACTGAGCTAAATCCCCAGCCTTCCCCCATTCTTCTTTTCTGATTCTCTTTGCTGCCCAGGCCTGAAGGCCTTTACACTCGCCATCCCCTTTGCCTGCCACTGAGTGGCTGAAGTCCCTCCTAAGTCCTCTCCCTGGAGTCCTGCTTCCACATGGCTGTCCTCCCGCGCAGCCTGTTTCCCCACGGCGGAAGGAGCATCATCAACGTTTGCTGAACCAGCCCTGGAACCCACTCTAACATGGAGCCAGGCAGGGAAGGGCCTAGACCTGAGCTTGCTGTATCAGTGTCCTCCTAGTCCTCAGAGTGCTTCAAGGATCATGGTGTCATGTTACAAGGTAGAGTACTTTTATTTTGAAACCCGATTTTATTTCTGAAACCAAAACTGGAGGCTCGGCATTTCCTAGACTGTAGCACCATCTCCGGCCAAGAGGAGATTGGCCCACACATCGATCTTGTACGGTGACTCTGATTCAGATCCGGCAGCCAGACCTGTTCCAGGTCGGACCTCCTCAGCAGATCTTCACAGACCAGGGCTGCTGGTCTCTTGGGGGAGTGTCAGGGGCCCCCACCCTGCATGGTCCTCTTGAGGGGGCCCCAGGTCCCTGTAAAGAAAGCTGCACACCTGTGCTGGAGTCCAACTGCTGGCTCTGCTGCCACCTGCCAGTTTTTGACCTTCAGGAAGTTTCTTGACCTTTCTAAGCCCCAGTTTCCTCATTGGTAAAGGGAGATATTTATAGTGCCCGTCTTTGGGGCTGCATGTGGATTAAGTGGAAGGATCAGTAGTATTTGAAGAGTGGCAGCTATTATTAGGAAGGTGTCATCTGTCCATTTCTACAGAGGGAGTGTAGCCCAGGCCAGAGGGCACATGGCTGCATGGCTAAGGGGACAGAGAACAATGCCTACCCACTAGCACTGGAACAGGAGTGGCGGGCGCCCCCAGGCCTGTCGCTGGTCACACGCACACACACAGTACACTCGATGCCTTACCTGGGAGTTACAGGGAGAGGCCCGGTGCGCTGGGTACTATATCAACTAACTTTTTGTTTTTACTACTAAAAAGACATGTTTGCTAAAAAAAAAATATTCAGACAATAAAAAAGGAGAAGCTATTCACAGTCCTAATGTTTAAAAATAACAAACGTGTGATTAGTATTTAGTATATATCCTTTCCTGATTAAAAAAAAAATCCCATATACCAGTATGTACACCAAAATAACTGCTTCATGTCTCTTTTCTTTTTGTAATACTGGGGATTGAAGGCAGGGCCTCTGTACTGAGCTACATCCCAAACCATTTTGCATTTTTTGAGACTGAGTTTTGCTAAGTTGCCCAGGCTGGACTTAAATTTATAATTTGCCTGCCTCAGCCTCCCAGAGTGTTGAGATTATAGGTTGGCACTACCAACAGCATGGCATTATCTTTACTTTTTGTTACTTAACCACTTAATATAAACAACATTATTTATTATTTTTCATGGTTCATATAGGCCCACTGCATGAATAAACTGTAACTTATTTATCCACAATAGACAGAAATATAGTTTGTTTTCTAAAATTTTCACTACACTATATTCTATATAATGCTGTAGTGAATATTGTCACAGGCATATGTACACACATTTGTAAGTATTTCCAGGGGACAAACACTGGAGATTAAATTCACAAGTGAGAGGGTGAGCTGGTTATTCAGTTGTTGACTGACAGCCAAGCCCACTCCTCACGCTGGGGGCTGGGACTATGCAGCTGGCCCTCTCAGGGCACCAACAGGGGGTGCTGCAGAACTGAAGGACAGACGGGGACTCATGGACCATGTGTCACCCTCCCAGTCACAGGTGGCAGTGCCAGTTCCCTCTGTCTTGTAGCCCTAGCACTAGCGATCTTGCACGGCCTTAGAGACCTGACACCGGCTGGCCCGTGTCCTCCCTCACAGCTCTGGGCCAGCTTTCTGTCCAGACCTCCCCTGTGCAAGTGGGGTCTCACCACCCTGATACTTTCTGTGGTTCCCAGCCCAGGGAGATGATGGCTGCTGCTTTCACCTATACTCTATATCACCCCCGTGATCCTTTTGTTCCCAAGCCAGTCTTTGACATCCATTTGACCAGTTCCTCATGTTCAATTCTATTAAAATACCTGGTATGTTTCTGTTTTCCTAACAGAGTCTTAACTGATATAAAGGACATACCAAGTAATTTTTCTTTCAGGACTAGGGATTGAAACAGGGCCTGATGCCTTCAAGCCAGCACTCTACCACTCCACATCCCCAGCCCTTTTTTATGTTTTCTTTCAAAACAGGGGTCTCACTAAGGCACTAAGTTGCCCAACCTGGGCTCATACTTGGGATCTTGCTGCCTCAGCCTCCGAGAGTGCTGGGATTACAGGCCTGTGCTGTCACACTGGGCTTTTTTTTTTTTTTTTTTTTTCATAATTTTGAGACAGGATGTTGCTAAGATGTACAGGCTGGTTTTGAACCATTGGGGTTGACGAGGACATAAACATTTTTTTTTAAGTCTTTTGGGGTGTAAACCTTTTCCAGAGAGATTTGCCAATTTACATTTTGCTGAGTTTCACAGCACTAATTTTGCACACTGGCTACAGCAGAAATTAAAAAGGATTTGGCAGGTTAGTTTACTTCTCTACAAATCTGGTAGCACTGGGTATTTCCAGCTTACAAAATAAATCTGACGGGTGCAAAGTGGGATCTCGCCATTTTAAAGGCATTTCTTCAAACTCTCCCGAGCCTGTTATGTGCAATGCACCATCCCAGTCCCACCTGTAAATGGATCAGCACATTTGTACGTGGGTGACCTGTGCTTGCCCTCGCATGGCTAAGACATGAAAATGGAGGACTTTCACCAGGGAAGGGGCCTCTGACCCAGGGGTGCTCCCTACTGCTGCCAAACAGATATGAACAGAACATGTGAGGGCAGGAGATGTACGAAGACAGGCTGAAGAAGGACAAATTTTTTTGGTTTTTATTTTTATTGATTTTTTGGTGCTGGGGATTGAACTCAGGGCCTTACGCTTGCAAGGCAAGCACTCTAACCACTGAACTAAATCCCCAGCCCCTAGTTTTTATTTTTTTCGAGACAGGGTCTCGCTATGTTGTCCAGGCTTGCCTTGAACTCACTATGGATCCCGGGGTGGCCTTGATCTCAGGCGGTCCTCCTGCCTCGGCCTCCCAAGTGCTGGGATTACAGGGGTGGCCCACCACACCCAGCCTAGAAAAATTTATCAGAGGTCACAAAATAAAAGTGACAAGGAGAAAAACAAGTAGACAGAATCATAGAAGTCTGAAGAGTGGAGAGAGATGGCAGTGTGCACCCCAAACAAGCAGAAGCAGATCTTGGGGACAGGAAAGGTCAGGCTACACAGGAATTGTCACACCAGCCACAGCGGAGACAGCAAGGGGCTGAACTCCTGGTGCTGGTGTTTCTTGTGGGAAAAGCATGGGGAGGATAATCTAATAGATGCTGACGACACACTGGGTGCCCCGAATGTGCTAGGTTGGGCAGAAAACAAGAAAGACCAGCCATGCTTGCTCTCCTGAGAAATACACAATCAGGTAGGAAAACATTCCCCCTGTGCAATCTTGTTCCTCTGCTACGGGACGGATGAAGAGGTCTTGCGGGTCATAATATACTAGCCACATTGAAAATAAAAACGTGGCATATGATTTGACCAGAAGAGGAGGCTGTGCTTGCAGAGGCCCAACACACTCTCTGTCACTTTCAACAGGGGGTGTAAAATAAATGTGTATTGAATTAATGAGTTAAGACACCCAGATTCCACTGGCTTCAGTGGGGCCCAAGAATAAACAGGTTTTTCTGTTTTGTTTTGTTTTGTCTTTTGAACCAGGGACTTGCTGTGTAGCCCAGGCCAGCTTGGAACTTGCAGCAACCCTTCTGCCTCAGTCTCACACGTGCTGGTATTACAGATGTGTGCCACTTGCCTCGCCGAGAATAAGCAAATTTTACACAAGTTCCTCATCTTATCCACACTTGGAAACTCAGAGTTACGGGACCCTTACAACAGTAACGCTGTAAGTTCAAAGTGAAAACAAACCAGGTAATTAATTCACTCTGATAAAAATACCCACTTAGGCCACTGACAACAAAGAGAGCCTGCTACATCATCAGGGGCTGGCGTACAGGACCGGCAGTAAAGTGCCACAGAGGCTCAGGGGAAGTAACCTGCTGCACACGTTCAGGTGGTGGTGGGTAGTGTGCTCCCAAGCGGCCATCAGGCTATTATACAAGCCGCCCACCAGCTTCAACAATCCTGTTTAAGTGTGCTGCATGCCACGCAGCATACCAGGAACCTACCTGTGTAGAACTTCATCAGGGAAGGTACCAGCAATTTGGTGGAGAGAGGGTGGTTCTCGATCATTTCAAAAAACTTCTGGGTTCTGGGCTGAACAGCAGGGTTGGTCATGAACATGACTTCTACAAGTTTGGCCACTAGGTATGGATTCCGGATGTAGTTCTGGTTGCACAACATCACCACAAGGAACATCACGATGTCCTGAGTGCAGGGCTCATAGAGCACCTGAGGCGCGTATCTGGACGGACGAGAAGGGCAAGGGGCAGACCTCAGAAACCTCACTGAGCAGGGACCGCATCACTAAGAGAGGCCAGCACAGGCCGTCCAGGAGCAGAGACCCTGATTCCCGCCAACCCGCCCGGCGATGCTGTACGTTGTCACCAGGCAGATCTTATTTATTTACTTTTGGCTTTTTGAGAGCAGGTCTCTCAGAAAGTCCAGCTTGGCCTTGAACTCAGCCAGGCTGCCTTGAACCCAGAGATCTTCCTACCTCAGCCTCCCGAATGCTGGGATTGCAGGTGCACACCACCACGCCCAGCACAAGGGGGCAGATTTAAAACCAAACACGTTTATTGGCTGTGGCATATTAACTTATTACATCTCAGGGGGGAAACAACTAAATCAGAAAAAAATTCAAAGATCATGATTACCAAAAGCCTTAAAAAAGTTTTTGATGGAGTTGTTTCAATTTCATAAAAGTTTAACTTAAAAAAAAATGAATGAAACATTTCAGATGGGTAATGTGTTGACAGTGTTTGGGAAAAATTTTTAAACTTAATTTCTGTTGCTTAATTCCAAGGCTTTTTTCATTTGACAAATAAACCAGGATTTCCAGTCATCCTTCATCATTCAAAACATTTGTTCACCACCAATGTGGGGTCATGTTTAGGCAGCTTTTATGACATAAAAACGATTTGCTCTATTTCATTCTGGCTGGTATTTAAAAATCACACTATCTTTGTATTTTTCTGTTATTTGTTAGAAAACTTTCACAATTCGGATTTTGTGACCATGAACTCACACTAGTTTGTTTTTTTTTGTTTGTTTTTTTAAAACAGGGTCTCACTCTGTAATTCAGGCTGGCCTTGGACTCACTACAAAGCCCAGGATGGCCTCCAACTCACGGCGATCCTCTTGACTCAGCCTCCCAAATGCTGGGATTACAGGCGTGTGCCACCAGTTACTACTTTTACTTCTGAAAATAGACTTCACTTAGCATTTTCTTCCCCAGCCAGGACAACTACAATGATGCTATCACAGCCACAAAGGACTACAATCTGAACTCTTCTAGCCTGTCATGTTTTAAAAATGCCATAGGGAATCTTTTTGCTTTGCAGGACTGGGGTCAAACCTAGGACCTTGGGTTGTATAGTCAGCTTAGTGGTTACAGCACTTGTGCCTCGAAAGCACAAGGCCCTGAGTTTGATCCCCAGCACCAAAAACAAACAAACATACCAAAAAAAAAAAAAACTCGGACCTCTTACATGGTAAGTGAGCAGTCTAGCATTGAGCTGTGCCCTCAGCCCTTGAAATGTGAGTTTTCTAAAAGAAGTAAGAGTTTGAAAAACTGAGGAAAAAAAATCTTAAGCATCAGTCATAAGGTCAAAGTATTTCTTTGTATGCTTCCTCCAAGTTTACAATTAAGCCAATTTTGGGTACAAAATACAGATGCATTTCTGGCTTTTGGTTGTTCACTTGGGATGTCTATAAACCGTGTGCTCCTTCTGTTTCTCGGGAACACAAGCCCAACTATCAGAAATTCAACCTTCGCAGAATGCGTCATTATCTGCATGGTTTATCCTGCTGGCCAGAGCTGCTGCTGGACTGGGCCTGGGGCCACACAGGTCTACTTCTCCAGCCTCTGGACAGCGCTCGGGTAAAAACAGTTCTATTAAATGGAGTTTTGCAACGTAGTCCTTAACAGCAAGTCCACCTGATGTACAAAACATATTAACCCAGATATCAGAGGTACTTACTGTACAATAAAAAATAAAAATTCAGCAACATCTTCTACATAAAATTCTGGCAATGCTGCGAATACTTTGGGGACATCTGAACTTAAAGGCAGTGTTATGCTGTCAAAGAGAAAGAAAGCACAGTTTACAAAATGAAATCATGGCATATTGAACTACAGGAAATATCATACTGCCATTAGATGAAAAAACACCTCTTGTGCTATCATACAACTGTGTTAAAAGTATAAAGAAACCACAACCAGAAATGAACAGAGAATAATGAAGACATTGGGCATGCTAGAGTGTGTGTGAAATGCCCTCTTGTCTTGATTTCTTATTAAAGTTGATGCAAAAAATGAAATGGGAAGGAAATTAAAAGATTTTATTTGGTCATTTTGTGTGACTCAAACTGTTAGTTTGAATATTTTCCTGTACAGGGCTTGGGCCAATCTCATCAATAATGGTGACCCACAGACTTGCTTGTTTTTTGTTTTTTGAGATAGGGTCTCACTACATAATCGAGACCGGCCTCAAACACTCTATGTAGCCCAGGCTGGCCTTGAATTCACAGCAATCCTCCTGCATCGCCCTCTCAAATGCTAGGATCATGGGTGTACACCACCACACCTGGCCCACAGACTTCCTAATAACCAGCAAATAAACGAAATCAAACTGAGTGCCTGCAGATGTCCAGTTCATGACAAAGTGACTGATGACTCTGTGTCCTTAGCTCATTCAGAATTTAATGGGCACTCTGCTGGACCCAGGGCCTAAGAGGGCCTTATATCCTGTTATTTCCAGCTTTTAGCTTCCCATTTGTAGATTTCCCTTTCCATCAAAAATTTTATAAGATATTTTTTTAAAATTCTATGTTGAAGCTTTAAAAATAAGCATTGGCATTTTCCTATGATGGTAACTAATCACGAGGGAAGTACTGATGTTAACTCATTTCCTGGGCTCTACCAACACAATATGGAAAGTAAGTCCTCAATGAAGTTAAAGTTTTGGCTTTAGTTACTGACTCCAAAGAACGACCACGACAACACAGCCCAGACAATAGAGACGTGGCAAAGAGGAAAGAGCACACTCACTCGGGATATGCAGGGTCCAGGATGCGGAGCAGCAGCTGAATGAGAAGGCCATAAAAATTCAGACATCTTCTCAGGAAGCTCTCGTCAAGTAAGCCAGCGTCAGCACAGGCCTTGCACCGTACCAGTTTCTGTGGAAGTAGGTGTGCCCCCACCCATAGATTAGTCAGGAGCTGAGGCCCTGCAGTGAGACTGGGCAGGGAAGGGAATGGGCAGTCTAGTGCTAGAGCTTCTAGAACCTTCTAACGGGCTACAGAATGTCGGTCGGGTCGAGCTCTAATTCCTGAGAAAAACACAAGGTATGCCATGCAACCACTGAGCACGAAGTCTAGCACGGAGTTAGTGCTCAAGAAGGTTAGTTGTTACAGTCACATTTCAGTAACTTGGTTGTGGGTGGGGATGCCAGGGAGGCCCTCTGGGTGTCAGGACAGTTAGTGGAAAAAAGCCAGACAAATCCACATCTGAATTCTAGCACTACCACTGACGAGCTGCCCTCAGACAGATAAAAGGCCCGTCTGCCAAGGATGCGCTCTGCTCCTCAGAGGGCTGTCCGAGACTGAGACACACATGCACGCACACATGGACACAGAAATGTGACAGTTCAGAGATCCTGCAACACGTTTGTGCAATGCATAGGGGACTATGGGCCCCTGGTTTATTTTGCACCTTCAAGTGTCTACACTATTAGCAAAGGCAAAACTGAAATCTTAACCTGTACCAGAAGTCAGACAGGTATTTCCCTGATCATCCTACTAGTCAACAGGAAGGAAGTGTGACGAGCTAACCTTCAGCATTGTCATTGAAAAATAAACATGTGAAAAGTACATAAACCTGCTGTGTTTTCCTTATACAAGGTCAGCTAGCATCCACTTTTAGCTGAGTCTCCCCAGTAGGAATAAATATTTCCAGCTATCGTTAGGTTCTGAGGATAGATCGTTTTCAATTAAGAACAAAGACTAGGGCAATAGAAAGGATCCTTCCATTACTACAGATCTGTTGGGACAGCTGTCGCGGAGCTGCAGGGCCAGTGTCCAGGGCACATGGTGCGAGGCGAGCTGGGCATCAGAGGGCAGCAGGCAGGGAGGACCATGCACAAGGTCCGCCAAGGGTGGTGACATTAAACTCAGAAGGAGAAAACCTGGGAAGAACTCATGCTGTTTCTGCATAAGCATGTGCAGATTTTATGCTGAGATTTGAATAATTATATGTTGATACATGCAAAGTATCAAGTTTTTGGGTTTTTTTTGGTTTTTTTTTTTTTTTTGGTGCTGGGGATCGAACTCAGGACCTTGTACTTGCGAGGCAAGCACTGTAACCACTGAGCTAAATCCCCAGCCCCTCAAGTTTTAACACGTCCTATTTTATCTTTTTGGTTTTTTTGGAGGAGGGTGCTGGGGATCAAAGTCAGGGCCTTGCAGTTGCAAGGCAAGCGTGCTACCCCACTGAGCTAAATCCCCAGCGCCTTCCTATTTTACCTTGAGGGAAAGGGAGAATGAGGAAAAAAAAATCAGGATACTAAACTGCTCACTCCAGGCACATATTCTAGAAGAAAAATCACGGCTATGAGGCCGGTCCATAATTATTCCAATGAGCTGTACAAACCTTAAGCTGAGTTTTACAGCGTTTCAGCATCTCGCGGTGTCTGGTTGCCAGCGGGGAATCTTTCCACTGGCTTTCATTATTTTTCAAATCTTCCACAGTTCTGAAATCAAAGACTAATAGTTAAATGAAAGAAAACACACAGCTCTGTCTTATCTATTCATTTTGACCATTTCACTGACTCTCAGACATAATTGTTTTTACATGTATCTTTCAAATCAAAGGACATCTTACAACCAAAAGCAAGTTATGATTTAATCAGCAATATTCTTCTTTCTTACTGGATCCTAAAATAATGATGTGTCTTAAAATTGTTAATGTTAGATTTGATGAAATGTAATTGTCTTTTTTGGAAGAAAGTACATTGTTCCCTTATTTTCCTGGGAGAAGAAAAGGAAGTCTCATGAAAATTCAGATTACTGTGCCTACCTGGCTATTGAAGCAAAAGGCTGTAGTATTAATGGCACCTCTGCTTGTCTTTTTAACTGTTCTCTGAGGTGAGCACTGTGGCTTGTTCCTTCGCTGGCTCCAGGGATGTAATCAAATGTCAACCGTCAATGAGGGAATGTCTTCCCCTGTCACCCACCATGCTGCATATTTTAAAGACTGGCTCATGAACACGATTCCACTCCCAGCCCCCTTCTCTTGTGATGGTGTACAAAATTAGTGGTTGCTGAATCTCTGAACACTACATGCCTCAGAAGGTGCCACCTTTCTGCACAGCCCAGCCAAGAAGGCAGAGTGGTGAGACAGCCACATCATTTTTCCAGGAGCACAGTGGTAGAAGGGATCTGGCTGCAGCAGGGGCTCCAGGGTTAGGCTTAGCCCTGAAGCAACTTCAAAACACCGCTACGAATCTTCTTTCCTAGCCATTCCAGTGATTCAGTACCTAACACTGCCCTTTAGTGATCAGGCCAGCCCTTTCTGGTTACCCTGGGTAACTGGATTCTTCTGTTCGTACCCAAAACATCAATATGACAGATGGAATAATCGCCTTTTAAAGATGTCACATCTCAGTCGCTAGATGGAATCCAGGAGTCATGACTAAGGCACTTAGTACTGTGATTAAGGGCATAAACGCCGCCAATGTTGTCACACAGATCCTTCTGTGAGAAAGAGGGCAAAACAACGATGCAACAATGGGCATGGAGGTCAGAGAGAAGGGGCTGGAGATGCAGTGCTGCTGGCTTTAAGCTTCAACACAGTGTAAGGGGGCCACAAGCCAAGAAGAGTGGACGAGGAGACATGCTCTCCCCACAGCACCCTGAGAGGGACCCAACCTTGAGTTGGAACTTCTGACTGCCGCAACTCTAAGATGATAACACATGCTGTTTTAAGTCACTAAGGCTGATTTTTATTTTTAACTTATTTTTGCAGTGGTGGTGGCCTTGCACACACTAAGCAAGTGCTCTACTGCTGAACCACACCCAGCCCCTCAGTCACGAGGTGGCTGTGGTGTGCTGCAGACCCACAGGACTCTATTACAATGATCTTGTGGCTATTGGTACCTAAGATGACAGCTAAAAGGCCTGAGAAAAATGGGCCTCTGGAGCCAGATCTGTAAGGAGGCTGGTTAGACCCAGTTATCATTATGAGGGACCCTGGTAGTCCAGGGCTCTGTGTAGACTTTGTCTGGGATCAGGAGACAGAGTGGCTCCTCCCAACTACACTGGAGGGCTTAGAACAAGAAATGACAGGCTCAAGGTTTCCACTTCTTGCCTCCTAGCAAAGTTGATGAACCAGGAAGCTTCTAAAGCTACTGCAAAGCAGCAGAGTCAGAGCCTATGGAGTACCAGATACAACCCAGGTGAAACTTCTAACATTTCCGCTCGCCTAGCTGAGAACTGGCACAGAGACTGGGCCCCCAAGAGCTCAAATGGAAAAGTGTGGGAAATGCAATCACTCTGAGCACTCAAGTCCCTAAGTCTGCTGAGCCCAATTGCTGCTGTAACAATCTCATCTGAAGCAGTCGCCTTGCAGGATGACACTAGCATCCTGCAGGATCAAGCCCATCACTCTCCACCACCCCCAGGACCACAACCAGCCAGGTCAAGGGCTGCCCTGAGAATGCGTTAGAGAAACAGACACTTGTTAGTCTTCTACTGCTGCTTAACTATTTACAAGAAATGACACAATTCTAGTCTTGGTGTTCTGGTGGTTAGGAGTCTAAAATGAAGCCAGACTTGGTGATGTAGGCCTGTAATTATGGGAGGCCGAGGCAGTAGGAGCCAAGTGTGATGGAACATGAGCAATTTAGTGAGAGTATGTCTCAAAATTTTAAAAAATAGCAATAATAATTTTAAAAAAAGAGCTGGGGACTTAGTTTAGTATGGGGGCCCTGGGTTCAATTACCAATACTGCAAATAGGCCAAAAAAAAAGGTCTACAATGGGTCAGCAATATGGATGCTTCTCCTGACAATGCGGTTAGATGTTTCTTTACCTTTTCCAGCTTCCAAGGTCACCTGCCCCCCTGAGCTTATGTCCCCAAATCACTCACCCTCTTGCTTTCCTACAGAAAGCCCTGTGATGACACCAGGGCCACCCAGATGGCCCAGGCTAATCACTCCATCTCAAGATGGTCACACCTGAAAAGTCTCTAAAATACCAACAGTGCCACGGTGACATGGACACAGGTCCCGAGGACTAGGACATGAGCATCTCTGGGATGCCACCATTCCACTGACACCTACGTTCCATGAGACACGTGGGGACCTCTGTAGGGTTACAGTGGGGATGGACTCTAGGATGATCCACAGGGAAGAAGGTGAAGACGCTGGCACATTTCTATTGGGTCCACTGACTGTGAGGATCACGCCCACCCAAGGCTCCAGATTCAGTATCATCCTGAGATTGGAAGGGATTCTGACTGTGCCCTGCTAGCCAAGCAAGCCCTAGAACTGGCCGTCACCCAGACTGAACAAAGCTGAGTTACTCCCTCATATGACACACAGGAAGGAACTGCAAATTGTGGGAGCTTGGAACATGGATGTAGAGTTATGTGTGATCTGCTCAGAAAACCTGCCTCCTAACACATGGAACATGCCCGACCGCGTCCTACATGACATTTATGGTATCAGGGCGCTGGCAGACATGCGACTGGGGCAAAGCACAGCAGCACCATTCCATCTGAGCTGGGAGTACAGGTGGGAGATGGTGCCCCCGAAATGGGCCGGCCACCCTAAGATGGAGGACCGCAAACTCAAACCACAGCTTGAAATCTGTGTAAGGCTCTTGTGATTACTGGTTTTATAAGCTGAGGAAAACAGTGGTGATAAGGAAAACTTGAAAAACAAGTTAACAAACTTGGCCCATTGGACACTGAAATTAACAACACAGAGAGCACATTCTTTTCAGGGCTACTAAAGTAAATGTTAGGCAAGTCTCAATAAACTTCAGTAGATACCAAACGCACAGGACATATTCTCTGACCATGATGGAATTTAGCTAGAAACCAATGACAAAAGGAACAGACAAGTGCCACAAGAATCTGCAATGTAAACAACATATTCTTAAATAGTCAATTAGTTAAAAAAGCCCCCCAAATTAGAAAATATTTTGACCTGCCAGGTGTGATGGCACACACCCGTAATTCCAGCACTCAGGAGGCTGAGGCAGGAGGATCACTGCAAATTCAAGGCCAGCCTGGTCTACAATGAGACCCCGTCTCAAAAAACCAAAAAACCAAGAAAACAAAACAAAATAAAGTATTTTGACTTGCATAAGATATGACATACCAAAAATGAGGGATGAAGCTAACGTCTTAAATATATGTGTGTGTGTGTGTGTGTATATATATATATTAGAAAGGGTTGAAAAGGAAAATTACTTAGTTTATCCCAAGCAGCGAGTTTGTTTATGTACTATAAGGAGCGTCACTCCACCAAATGTCATTGCAACCAGCTGATTGCGGGGGGCCGTGCTGGGGATCGAACTCGGGGCTTTCCACTTGCTAAGCAAGCACTCTACCACTGGGCTAAATTCCCAGGCCCAACTAGTTGATTCTTGTATTGAATGCATTTGATGAAACTGTCATTTTTATAGTTCCTGTTATATTACCTTATAAAAATTAAAGATGCTATTTTTGGTCATCCTATATTTAAATAATTGGACTGGTAAGTGAAACAACATACAATGGGAAAACAAAAACATGAAATGAAAATCAAATTAATATATTAACTGAATAAAACCTACAACTAAAATATTCTCTTATTGAAAAGTCTAAGCCCTGACAGTTTCATCACTGAATAGATTCATTCAGTTAAGGAAAAAATAACACCCTGGCACCACAAAAAAAAAAAAAAAAAGGAAAAAATAACATAATTTGTATACAGTACAATGAACTTGAAAATATTTTAAAAAGGGAACACTTCCTGGTTCTATCTATGAGGAAAAACCCAAGAATGCAGAAATGAAAATTATAGGTCAATCTTTCTTTTGAACAGACTCAAAAATCCTAAAAGAATACTAGCAAATTGACTATCCCATGAGATATAAAAACAATAATATAAAAATTGAGTTTACTTCAGGAATGAAAAATTAGTTTAATATTAGAAAACCCATTGACGTAATTCAACTACATTAAAAAAACAAAAACAAGTCTAACCTCCTCAACAGATACAAATTTACTTTAATATGACACCAGAGGCTATAACAAAGCTTTCTATCCCCCAATGGACAAGATAAAAGTCAAGGTTATAAGTAGTTCCCTATCCACGGTCTCAGCTACCCCACGGTCAACCACAGTCAAGACAATGGGACATTTTGAGAGAGACAGATGACATTCACATATCTTGATTAGAGTATAACTGACCTGTTTTATTATTGGTGTTAGCTTCTTACTGTGTCTAATTTATAATTTAAATGTATTTATCATGGTGTTTTTGAGTCAGGAACTTGCTGCATAGCCCAGCTGTCCCTCCCAAGTGCTAGAATTCTGGTGTGCACCACCACACCAGCCTATATATTACACTTTATTGTAGATAACCATGTACAGGAAAACTCATGGTATATACAGGGTGTTCACTTCGGCAGCACATGTACTATACAGGGTTTGGTAGTATTCACGGCTTTAGGAATTCCCTGGGAGTCTTGGAACACATCCCCTGAGGATAAGGGGGGTAGGGTACTTCCTGTTTTCTATTCAATAGTGTATTAGAAGTTACAGCCAGTGAGATAAAGCATAAAAGTATCAGAATTGAAGAAAAAAAAAAAAGCCTGTCATCATTTACAGACATCATTACATTTAGAAAAAAAAAAAATCTACACAGTAAATATAATTATTAAGTGATGTTGGCAGTGGAAATATGACACAGTTTCTCTCAAAGCCAGACTAGACCAAAGACTGGAAGGGGTTTTTCTATTTAATTATCCAAATGTTCAAAAAATGTTCACTTCCACACTCCTGTGACTTCCATTTAGCCAGAAGTGCCAGTGCATAGGAAGAAACGCTTACATTAAGAAACGGTGTGACTCAACTGGGAACCAAGGCTGCTACCTGACCACCTGGACCCTGCAGGACACAGGACGAAAAAAAGGAATCATCGGATGACAGGACCAAATTATCTTGACGACCGGGGAAAACAAAATTACTGTTTCACAGTCTGGCGTGGGGGGGGGGGGTAATGCCTAGAAGCCAGGGGACTCTTAACAGTGCCACTTGACGCTGAGCACAGTGGCACACGCATGGAATTGCAGAACTCGGAGAAGCTGAGGCAGGACGATTACACGTTCCAGTGCCCCCTGGGCAACTTAGTGAGACCCTGTCTCAAAATAAAAACCTTAAAAATGGCTGGGAATGGATCTCAGTGGTAGAACGTCCCTGGGTTCAATCTCCCAGGACAGCCAAAAAAGAAAAAAAAAGTGCTTTATGGCAATAGCAACCCCAGTGGGAAGAGACAATGAAGTCTGCAGTGACCACATACAGAGGATCAACGGGGCTCGGAACGCTGGGAACGCTTGGCGTACAACCAGGTGAGCAAGGCGGACAGCTGAGGGGCCCGGATGTGGGGCGGCAGGCAACGCCCCTCGGCCCCGGAAGGAGGAGTAGCCACAGATCCTACCTGTTGAGCTCCCGGATGGCGCGGAGCCTGCGGATGTATCGGCGGCAGCTGGGCAGGATGGAGAGGTGGTGCGCGTGCAGCGTGAGGAAGAAACACTCCGTGGGGAACTTGGGCTCCGAGAACGGAGGCTGATCTCCATCTAGAGAGAGAACACAAGCCCCTGAGTAAAAGCTGTATACGTCTCGACCAGGGGAAGAGCTCAGCTGTAGGGCGAAGTGCACTCACATTCCCCGGAAGTTTAAGTTCCCGCGGCTGGAACTGTCGCTGGTCAGAGCTTAACACCAGGCGGTGGGATTCCAGCGCGTTAAGGGCAGTTTGCACAATGATGGACTTAGCTGATGCCCTAGGAGCAACTGAATCCCCGCGAGCTCCGTTTATAACCACGTCGCCTGTCCCTTCTGGTTATTTTTGTAGATATACATCAATAATCTTTTACTATGTGCATTCTGATGTATTTTACAGAACCATTCCCATTTTTCAATACATAAGACTTAACTCTCAAAATGGAATTAAATTAATAAAATACTGATTCCACGGCCATTTCCCTGCACGGTTGTTGTTTCTAATTTTTTTTTCTAATTTCTATTATAAATAGCAGGCTAATGCTGGGCGTGGTGGTGCATGCCTATAATCCCGGCACTCTGAGGCAGAGGTAGGAGGATCGTCGTGTGTTCAAGGCCATAGCAAGACCCTATCTCAAAAAACCAAAAACAACTGGGTGTGATGGTGCACACCTGTAATCCCAACACTCAGGAGGCTGAGGTAGGAGGATGAGGTAGAGGCCAGCCTGAACTACATGGCCAGACCTTGTCTCAAACAAACAAACAAAAACACCACCAGATTAATGAATGGGAGGAGTTACACATAAACTACTCTTTTGCCCTTCAGCTTTGGGAATATACTCTGAAAAGTGGAATTATTGAGAATAATAGTATTTTTGTTTTTAATTGACACATAATAAATGTATTAAGTAATACAGGGTGTGGTGATCTACTTGAATATAGGGATACAATGTACAATGATCAGATCAGGGTAACCAGTATATTCGTCACCTCAAACATTCACCTGTTTTTTTATTGGGAACATTCAACATCTTCTCTATAGCTATCTTAAAATACACAATTAATTGTAGTAGACCATAGTTATTTTAACTGGCTAAAGAACATTAGAAGTTATTCCTCCTGTCCACCCAAGTGTGCTGGCCTGTGCCTGAGGTCCCAGGTATTTAAGATGATGAGCAGGAGGACTGCTTGAGCCCAGAAGCCCCAGGCTAGCTTCGGAGATCATGATGATACCCTGTCTCAAAAACCAGCTCACCAGGGGTCAGTGGTAGAGCACTTGCCCGGCAAACACAAAGCCCTGAGTTCGATCCCCAGCCCCACTAAAAAAACCCAACCCACCAGCTGGGTGTGGTGGTACATGCCTGTAATCCTAGCACTCAGGAGGATGAGGCAGGAGGATCACCACAAGTTCAAGGCAAGCCTGGGCTAAATATTGAGTTCAAGGCCAGCTGGAACTACATAGCGAGATCCTGTCTCAAAACAAAACAAACCAAAAACCCCAAGCAACCAACTGCACCCTTGTGCTCATTACTAAGTAGGCCCTGTTTCCCTTAAATAAATTTTGTTATGGACCCTACGAATTCACCTAAGATAGATTACCTAAACTGATTTAATGCCATGTAATTCTTCACAAACTTACATTCTATGCTATCATGTTTTGGCTAATTTATAGATGTATAATGATAACTTGAATTTCTTTCAATTTGAGCATTTCCAAGACTAAGTCCCCTTTATACCCAAGCACATTTTATTTCCTGTGACATATACAGGAGTGACTACATTTTTCCCCATGCAAAAGAAAATGGCTTGTTGGCAGAATTTGGTTTGGCCCTTACACATCTGTAATAGTTCTATGTGTTGAGCAGTGTGCCCTTACCAATCAAGCAACGTGTATTTCCCCTTCTTTTTTTTTTTTTTTTTTTTTTTTTTTTGGCGCTGGGGATCGAACTCAGGCCCTTGTGCTTGCAAGGCAAGCACTCTAATCACTGAGCTAAATCCCCAGCCCCTCCCCTTCTTTTATTTGTTATATGTTCATTTGTTACTCTATAAAAGATATGTTTATACATTAAGACACATGTATATTATCTCTAATGGCATGTTTCTTTCCTTAAATAGTAAATGTCTGTCAGTCTTCACAGCTGGGGCAAATCTTCCACTTCATTTTTTTCTTTTTTTCAAATAACCCTTGGACTCCGTTGGAACGTGTAAGTCTACCGGTGTGACTCCAGCACAGCACCGAGAGCCACGCGCTGAAGTGCTGGCCAGAGGCTGGCGCGCTTGTCCACCGGCTACTCCGCGCCCAGCAGTTCACATCCGTCTCTGAGGCTGCCACTGCTGGGTGCGGACCCCCCATCACATGAGTAGCTTCATGATATTTAAGAAACAAATGCCACAGGGAGCGGATGTCGGTCCTTAAATAATGTTTCACGTTCCCGAGAAGAAAAATGAGTAACCATGTCTCCCATGTTTCACATTCCCGAGAAGAAAAATGAGTAACCATGTCTTCCAAATACTTGTATTTTCTAACCATCTGTTCATCAACATCCATAAAATATTTTAGGAGAAGTGTAATTGGTGGCTGTACAAAAAATCCATTTTTTAAAAAAATTCAGAACAGTGTATGTCCATCAATGTGTTCTGTGTACCTATCTGTTTTGGTGAACCCAAACAAGGGTATTTCACTGGGTAGTTTTGATTGTGTGTGTCTAACTTGGAACGCCATCCTCAGGAGAGGCAGCAGCACCCCACAGGCCCTCGCGGGCATCCAGACCTGGCAGCGCCCACGTTACTCACAGAGCTCAGCCAGCCAGTCGTTCACGTCCTCCATGGTCGCGTTCACGCGCGTCTCATCATTGGGGAGAGTAATTCGACATCTTGGGTGGAATATATACGTGGGGTCAACTGTTTCTAACTTGATCTTTGTACTTAGCTGCTGCAGTACCCAAAGGAAATTCAGCATAAATCCATCTGTAGACACCAATCTGTCATCTGTCTGCGAAGTATAAAAAAATTTCAAAACAACGATTTGAATAGAAATTTGCACACAATTTAATATGAAAGCAGACTGACCATTCCCATATGAACACGTCCTAAAGTCAATGAGAAGACACATGCTGTCACCGCTGCCATTCTGTCCGCAGGTGCTCACAGTGAGTATTCACCTGCGAAGGATTTCATACATTCACGCAATGAACTGTCAGAGGAAGCCTGAGGGTTAGAACTACGCTGTTCACGTCTAACAGAGTAGGGAGTGCAGGCTGAGAGAACTTAAGTGACTTGCCCTAAAGCCTCCACAGTTGCTTCCTTTCTCTTTATTTCCCTGCAAAAACATCGGAGTAGAGCTGGGGATACAGCTCGGTGGTAATGTGTCTGCCCAGATGTGCAAGGCCCTGGGTTCGACTCCCAGCACTGTGAAAAACAAAACACCAGATGGACAAGTCCTATTTGTTACCATGTGACATAACTTCACTGGGTGACAGCACTGGCACAGCCCTGAATGATCTAATGATAGTAAGGATGACAGCACCAGGTGAGTGATTACTATGTACTCAGCACTAACCCAACAGCTTTGTTCACAATAAAGCCACAGGCTAGGTGTTACCCTTATCCCCATTTAGCAGATGGGGACACTGAGGCACAACTCTCAGTAACTAAGGTCCCACTTTTAGTAAACAGTGGAACTGAAACCAGAAATCACTCTAGCTATGCTCGTCTCTATACATTATTATTATTTTTTCTTCTAAGTGTCACATAACATTATTTAGTAATAATCTAGGAAGGACAGTCTTTAACTCGTTTGTTTTGAGACAATGTCTCACTACATAGTTCAGACTGGCCTCGAACTCACAATAGAGCCCAGGCTGACCTTGAACTTGTGGTGATCCTCCTGCCTCAGCCTCCTGAGTGCTGAATTGCAGGTGTGTGCCATGCCTGACACATAGACCTGTGTACTGGGCTTACACCAAAGCTAGTTCATTTCCACTTTGACGCCTTGCACACAACTAGAAAAAGGCTCTTTTCTCAGCCTTGCAGTGGCTGGCTCTTTATCAGTCAGAGCTCTGATCAAATGTCACCTCAGAGAGACCTTCCTGCTTTCCAATCAAAAATCACCCCCATACGTCCCTTCTGGCACCACACAGTTACTTGCAAGTCTCTCCCTTTGCTTTATTTTCTTTATAGACTTCACTTATGCACTTACTCATTGAGCCTGAGAAGGCCTGTCTCAGTCAATACTATGTCCCTGTACCCTGGAGCAAGCCCCGGGGGAGCAGAGAACCCTACCTGCATCTGCGCCTTCTTCATGTTGGCGTTGACAACAGCAGCCATGTAACTGAGGGCCGCCTCCCGGGTCTCGCCATTTAACAAAATACTATGCAGAATCTTGAAGAGCTCTTGCTGTAATTATTTTTAAAAAGAAGATAAAAATGAACCTCACTTTGAACACTATTCCTTTTATTCTCCTTTATGTCCAGAACAGCTGGCCCATCCCTCACTCTGTCCCCTCTCCCACTTCTAGTCCCTTCTGCAGAGGCCAACTGCAGGGAGGGTAGAGGATCTGCACACACACTTGGCGTTGAGATAGCCAGCAGCAGAGTGCATGCAGGGTGGAGGAGGCATGGAGTTACAGTTTTAATAAAATGCCCCTGGTTACTTCCTTTCCGTGATCAAAATTCCCTTCATTACCCAAGCCTGTGATTTCTTTGCTTTTATGTTCAAAACTGAAGACACATTAATCTACCTTTGGGATAACAGGTCAGTGAGGGTGTGTGTGTAAATTCACAGCTCTTGCTCTCCAGTACAATTCAACTGCCTGCTCTGGGTATAGAGAGAGCAGGGCCCTAAGCACCGGCCCCAGGGGGCTGCCAAGCGGGAGGCAGTGTGGGTTAGCTGTGGTTCTTCCTCAAGGCCTAGGGAGCTGGGGCACAGCCCAGTGCTACAGTGCTAGCCTGGGGATCTCCAGTGCAACAAAATAAAAATTTAAAAGGACATGCGTTCCTTGTATATAGCAAACATTCCCTCTTTTCTTAAAGCTCAAACTGACTTTAATAGCATTTGCAAACAAAGTAGCCTCCCATCCACAAAATGAAGGAGTGCCCCAGTTAGGGCTCTTCCATCTCTTCCCCGAACACCTACCCTTCCCAGCTCCAAGTAGTGCTGCAGGGACTGGCTGACCACGCGTGTGTTCTCCAGGGTAATGGCAGGCCCCGAGAAGTATTTTTCAACCACTTTAATCTGGAAATTGAAGGAACATGTGCAGTCAGCACATAATGCACAACCAGGAAGGAATCTGAACAAAGCAGCAAGGTCAAGTGGCCACCATACTTACGTCGTCTTCAGCAAAGACTGAGAAGCTGAAGAAGACTCCCAAGTAAGAAAGTCTCTGCAGCTCCCGCCCGGAGCCAGGGCTTAAGGGCTTCGGCAACCACAAGGGCAGAGAGGCGACCTGCGTAGGACACAGAAGAAGCTGGTCAAGTGCCGAACGGGCAGGCACCTGCTCAGCACCATGGCTGACACCGCACGCCCCGAGCACAGGCACAATCGTGTCAGGATCCCTGGTGGTATTTTCCCACCTCATACAGAGGAAAACTCTCTAAGTCCTATAGTTTCACAAGATACTCTGGTAGAGTTGGAATGAACTATTCTCATGCTATCCAAAGGACTCTTTATTGAGTATAAACTAGGATGTGTTATTCTGTTGTACAATACTGATCCTCCCTCTCCCCAAAAACTTCAGGAGAAAAGCAAACAACTGCACTGCAGGAAACACTGTATGTAATGGCAGTTTAACAGCTGACAGCCCTCCAGTCCTGACACTCTGTCTCTGTCATAATTTCCTTTACAGATTCACTGACAGTGTGCACATGCCCCAGGCAGACACTTACCAAACTGCACATAGGATGCGTCTTCCCAAACTTGGTTTCACAGAGTTCACCTAATGCCTAGGAGTAAGATCAGAAAGAATCCCTCATATCCATCGCATCTCCAACTGCTGCAAGAACAGCTTTCACTGCCACTACAAATACCTGTGAATTCTCTCAACTATGGTAATGGCTTTATGACTTTCTATTTAATACACTACTATTACACAAGCATTGTTAAAAAAACACACTCAAACTTTACCCTCAAAAATAACCCTGATATTTTGATTAACACCTTTCTAGACATATTTTTGTGCATATATACAGACTTAAAGGTGTATGTTTGTACAAAAGCCAAGTTTTCACTTTATATCTTTCAATTGCAAAAAATCTGTTTTATAAGCTTTCGGCAGCTAGTCTTGGTAGCGCTACCCGTGCCTACACTCAGCATTTAATAAGCTATCTAATTCAGAGCATACTCAAAAGCACGACTTGGTACTGGTGAGAAATCCAACACTTTCCTTCGGCATGCCAATCATTCCCACTTTAGAGAATTCTGATAAACAATTTTTAGGGATGGAGACGGTTTCATGTCACCATGGTGATTCAACAAAACAATGCTGAATATGAAGAGAATTTTCTCTGTGATTTAGGCATAGCTATTGCAGAAGTTGCTAACTACCAAGAGAAGCTTTCAGGGCAATGCACTTAGGCACTGAGGCTGCTCCAAGAGCCTATGAGGACTTCGGGAGCCGTGGACATGTCCAAGTCCTCCCAGGCTTTGCCTTAAAAATCCCAGTCCTGCGCTATACCCGCTCCTCTTGAATCACAGTGCCTGAAGCTGGAGCCGGCCCCCAGCAGTGTGAAAGATCCCCCGGGAGACCCCAGTGCACCATGGCACAGTGGAGTCCAACCACCTACAGAACAAGCCAGGGGCTTCCCAAACTCTCTTCCTCCTCCTGTCTCTCTCACTGTCCTTCCTTGCCCCACACTCCCATTACCAAACAAGAATCAATAAAGGCCCCGACTAAAACTGCCGTCTCTCACAACGCAGGCTTTGTCTCTTGACCGAGGAAGGACATTCTGTTGACATCTGACACTGAAAGTGCCCGCTGAAACGCGAAGCCAATTCAAACCACAACCAAAGCCAACAATTCCAGAAGAAATATTTACATAATACAGTGATGATTAGTGTTAACGAAGACACTTCCTGACCGAACTCTCTGCAATCAGATTATGCTACTTCCTGCTCTGTCTGCCAGGGACAGAACAATATGCAAGGATTAATATCTTTATTAGCAACCTGAATAACATGCACGAGGCAAACAGCCCTGGCATAAATCCATTCAGAATTATTTTTAGAAGAATTCCTGCCTCATCTTCTAATTTCCCAGTCGTAATGTTACCTTTCAGTCTGTCACTGTTATGTTAGTTTTGATTTTCTAAAACAGACAAATGTCCCCTTTGTGTCTCCCTCTGTGTCAGCATCTGTCACAGTGTAATCATCTGGCTGTTGTGTGGTGATTTCACTTTGTGGTAGATTCTGAGGACCTGGCGTCCCCGTGCCAGGCACAGGACGGATCCTCAGGGGGCACCGAGTTCACAGTATAATGCAATCCAATTGGTAGAACAAGTAAAAGGAACACAGAGAGTAAAATAAAATCAATTCAACTCTGGCCTCAATTTGCTGGGTTGCATACAAACATCAAGTAAACTAACTTCAGGTTTTGACACTTTTTCCTTTCTAGTTGTAGAACAAAAAATATTCAGTAATACTCGAAAACATCTTCACTCACAATTTCAAAGAAGCAAATCCAGAACAGAAAAGAACCTTTTAGTTTAAATGCAGTTCAGTGTTTTCACAACAGTCAAGTCCCCCAAGAATCCTGCCAGAGGCCCACCCTAAACTACGCTTGCTCAGAGTGCCCTAAGGTTTCCCAGGTGAAACCTGCAGACAAAGTGTATGGAGCACAAGACACGTACTCTGAGATGTTCTATGTCAAGTTAATAAATAAAGATAGATCATACCACTTTTCTTAGTAGAAGTCTGCCTTTTTATTTGCATTAGTAACAGGTTTTTTTTAGTAAGAAAAATTTGTCCCAAATATGGTACATTCATTGTTTGGAGAATCCGAAGGATACTAATGATTAACTTTCTTGTTAGCTACACAGCAGGGAGAAGTACGTTTTAACAGATATCTAGGGCCCAGAGGTGGGGAAGGTGTCAGGCTGCTAACAGTGTCGCCAGGGCGCCTCACTAAACCAAGCACCCTGTACAGCCAGCACAACAGTCCCATGTTTTCAACTGGAAAATAAGGTTGATCATAGACCTGAAAGTAAAATGTAAGTTCACAAAATTTTAGAGAAAAACATCTACTGACTATGTTAAAGAAAAAGAAAGTTTTACCATGAGGGGGTATTTAAAGTAGTCACTATCGAGGGAGCATTCTTTGGCAGCAAGAGCCAGGCCTTGCAAAATGGGGATAAAGATCTGCAAGAGAAAAACCAAAATGATAAATGTAAGTTTAAGGAAAATGAAGCCTGAGAAGCATGTCAAATGCATCAGGTCCTGGAGTTGAATGTCTGAGCAGTTCCTCTCTTTCCCTCTAGAGCACCACCTGTCGGCTACAAATGCCAACCCTAAGGGGAGGCAGTGAGGACCCTGCAGAGACCACGTGTGGAGCCACGGCCCCACGCTCTGCACACCTCGGCTGCTCTGTTCTCCACCACCTGTAGGGAAAATGCACTAAATGTTCCAATATTGTCTCAGCTATGACAATACTTTTTAAAAATCCTTGCCTATTTTGACGAAAACAAGAAAAACAAATCGTGGATATTACTATGAACCTTGACAGCAAAGAGATGGCTGATAGATGTTCAAGTCGAAAAGAAAACTTCAGTGAAGACGCCTTACCCCCGCCCATAGTGTAATTAACACAACAACCCAATGCTGTTATTGTAGCTAAGCGCACTCAAATGGACTTTCACAAGTTTACCATCTATGCTGGGTGAGCTTCCTCATGCATTCCTGGAGTACACAATTGGGGGTTGGTCTAGATACAAGGCTGCTCACGTGAACTAGAAAATACTCTGAACACCAGCTGACAATCTGATCACCAACAGGTTGGAAAATTCCCCCTCCTACTCCATCCCGACCTACTGAGAACCTACATCATTTAGAGACTACAGGACCAAAAACCTGCCCTATGTGCCAGGTGTCTGCCGAGTATCTTCACTACTCTGCAAGACATCATTCTAGTTTTTGCAATTCAAACAAGCAGGGTACAAGTAATGTGCTTTCATAAATGAGCTAAAAATGGAGAGGTAACTGAGGCACAGGCTCGGGAAGCACCGGAATCACAGTCATGAAGAAAAGGCAAACAGAAGGTTCCAGAATCTCGAAAATAAATTTCACAATTGGTCATCTAATCCTTTTTATTTTTTCAGGAATGACATAAATAAAACATCTTTATTGTTTCTAGTAGAGTTACCCTCTTGTCCAAGTAAGGACTTAATTTATAATAGACAAAATATGACTAAGCATAATATTTCCAAACACACAAGCCTTATGCTATTTATGTGACCTACATACTTTAAATAATTCTTATTTTCAAACAAATGTCCTTAGTACTGATTAAAAAATAAAGTACTATGATTATCCACCTCCAATCCTAAATTCTTTTCACATTTACTACACTTTTAAGACAGAAAGGCATAAATATTGTTTTTCAGTTCAGCAACTACATTTCACTCACTGTCTCCCTACACAAATCTTCCTTTTCTGCTGATAACAGAAAAGATAACAAGGTTTAAAACTGAGTGGCTGAGCCCAGGGCAGTAGTGCATACTGGTAATCCCAGCTACTCTGAGTGGAGAGGCCAGGAGGATTGCAAATTCAAGGCCAGCCTGGATAATTTAGTGAGATCCTATCTCATTAAAAAAAAAACAAAAAACCAAAAAGAGCCAAGGAGGTTATCTCAGTGATAGACTGCTTGCCTAGTATGCCTGAATCCTGGATCCAGTCCCCAGTATAAATTACACATACACACATACACATATGCAAGACTAACTGGCTGGAGAGGCATAAGAATTTTGTGATTAAAAACAAGCTGGTTTATGGTGGTTATACAACACTGTTGAGTGGATTAAATTTCAATGAATTATATATTTTTTTGAGGCAGGATTTTGCTATGTAGTTCAGGCCAGCTTCAAACTCTTGGTGATCTTCCTACCTCAGCCTCCCAAATGCTGGGATTACAGGTGTGCACCACCACACCCAGCTCCATGAACTGTATACTTTAAAGTAGCGACTCTGTGATGAGGGTAGGAGAGCATGGCTCTGTAGCAGAGTGCTTGCCTAGCATGCTCCAGGCCCTGGGCTCCACACCCAACACCACCCCCAAAAAAGTGAATTTGATGCTAGTGAATGTCACCTCAATTACAAAAAACCAAAGCACTGATTTCATAAACTCTGCATACATTTATGACTAAAAATAAAGGAGGCATAATAGGCCCCTTTCACCTGATACTGGGCTGATTTTATATAGTTAAAACTGTTACAGGTTCTGCCCATGATGCCTTTTTGAAGAGGCAAAGTGTTCCCGGTTAACGTCCACTCCACCTATAAGGGCTCCACTTAAGCCTCCCAAGCCAGTGATTTGTTCCCTCAGAGCTCACTTCTCTTTGCAGAGAAGAAAAGCTCACTGTAATATTCCTGTCAGCCAACAAGGCCGGCATTGAAGATAAGCAGTTAATGAATCCCAGACAGAGCGCTCGGCATTTACTGGAATTTCTGTTCTAGAGTCCTGGATTCCTCTTTCACAAATACTTTGAACACTACTGAAGAAAACAACTCTCCAAAATGCAGAGGTCTTAAAATCACTAGACATGAAACAGAAAAGGGTATCATGCCGATTACAGCAATTGCCTCTGTTGCTCTCTCCAATCACAAAAAACGAAACGATGAGATAGCAAATTTTACCAAAACTTGATAAAAACTCTTTCACACAGGAAAACAGCTTGTGTGGACGCTGCTGAGGCAAAATGCTTGCTTTCCCATATAGGGTATCAACCAGCAAATAAAGCACACTGCCTGTGGTCGGCTTGCAGGAAAGGGCCAAGACTGAACAGCTTTATCACTCCGTGCTGCCTATCTGCATTACTGTGGGACTTTGCCAGAGGACGTATGGGAAAGGGGGAAATACTTCAAGGATGAGGTAAACAGTAAGATAGAAGATGACTTTCTTGGCATGGTGGTCGGAACACAGGGATCCTATGTGACATGGAGACTGTCACTGTTCATTAATTTATTACTCTTACAAACTCATAGAGCTGATTTTTAGCACTACTCATCTGGCAAATAAACATGCATCCTGCCTTAGACGTTGTTTTGCTATTTTTATGTTAGAAGCTCCTTGAAATTGGGGATAAGGTTTTATATTTTTTTCTTCTTCCCAAAGCACCCAGCACAGGGCCAGGCATGGTAGTGCAGGCCTATAATCCCAACACTTGGGAGGCCGAGGTAGGAGGATTACCATGAGTTCAAGGCCAGCCTGAACTACATATACACAGGGAGACCTTATCTCAAAAACAAACAAAAACACCCAGCACAGACCCCGTTGAAAAGACTCGATGCTTGATTGACAGTTGAAACAGATACATGTACTGAACAACGCTGCTGTCCATCCGATTTCCTCCAGAGAGGACCTCAGGCAGGTCTCCTCGCTAGCAAACAATCAAGTGTGGGAACGGAAGTTTCAGCAGAGGTATATGTGGAAGTCAGGCTGCACACAGGAGCCCCAGCAGCCCAGCTGTACCTGTTTGAAGACTTCTTCGTCCTGATGAGTGGTCCTCACCAGCTCCTGGATGAAGCCGTAGGGAAGATTCCTGCACAGCATGTACGGCACGAGGAAAGATGGCTGCTGCATGGATCTGTGAACCAGAGAGCCAGGATCGCCATGAAGTCACTGTCATGCACAATATACACACACGTGAAATGTCACAACACCAACCGCCCAGACAACAAATCTAGTCTCCCAATAGCCTGCACAGCAGTTTTAGGGAAAGGGTAACTTTTCTTACCATTTGGTAAACATTTCTTGGACTTTTAAAAGAGACAGTAAAGTTCAAAGAATCTCATCTCTTTCTATATAGTCCTTTAGAAATGAATCATTAAACTGAGCATGGTGGTACATGTCTGCTGTAATCCCAGCACTTGGGAGGCTGAGGTGGGAGGACTACAAGCTCTAGTCCAGCCTAGGCAACTTAGTGAGATCCAATCTCGATATTAAAAAAAAAAAAAAATTAAAAGGGCTAGGGATATAGCTTAGCACCACAAAGAAAAAGAAAAAAAAAGTAAATAAATTAACAAAACCTAAGCATTAAAAAATGAAGCATTAACTGTTTTTTTTCACTTGTTGATGACTCATCCAAACTGGAAAAAAAAAAAAAAAACAGCACTAATCTTTAAAAATATCTTACCACTTTTGGGGTTGGGGATTTAGCTCAGTGGTACAGCACTTGCCTAAGCAAGCACAGGGCCCTGAGTTTGATCCCCGCCTCCCCCCCCAAAAAAACTTACCACTTTTTATTTTGGTTTTTGTTTTTTTGTTTTTGTTTTTGGTGCTGGGGATCAAACTCAGGGCCTTGTGTTTGCAAGATAAGCACTCTAACCACTGAGTTAAATCTAGCCCCTCTTACCACTTTTTAAAGATGGAGCATTTTAAGTTTTGCTACATGTATATAATTTTTCTTTTTGAAAAGTTTCAAAAACATATGCTTACGGTACAGAAAACAAGACCACCTAGAAAAAAATAAATTGTAACTGTCGTTTTTTTCAGCTATTTTTGCATAAATGAAAATAAATATACAATCTTTTATTAAAGTTGAAATCTTTGTAGAATTCTCAGAAACAAACAACATGGCACTTTGGGCTATTCCCAAATTCTCCCTCCACCTCTATTCTTTGTTACTAAATAATCAGAACTGTGTAATGCATGGAAATGGAGGGTCTGCACATTTCATCAAATCCTCTGCCAATTTCAAGTAGCTGGTTTTAGGCTAAGTTATTAATTTTCTGCCCTGATGTCTCCATATGATCTGCTTCAAAAAGTGCACAGAAGTCTTTAGGCATAGCTTTTTTTTTTTTTCTGGTGCTGGGGATGAAACTCGGGGCCGCTTTCTGTGTCAAGTATGCCCTGCACTCCTCTGGAAGATGAGGAAGAAGCCAGTGCCTGTCCCTCTGTGTTTCAGCAGGAAGGGATCTCAGATCCCTGAGTGAACCAGCTGAGGAGGGAGTGACCCAGCAGGCAGGACGCCGGACGGCCCTCTCCCGGGGCAGCATGAGGATGGCCCTACCTTGGCTGTGTCAGGGCGCCCTGCAGCACCAGTGCCGTGTGGGAGATGCACTGCGAGCGGACGTTGCTCAAAAGCTGGCTGACTGCAGGCTGGCTGCACACCTGAAAAACAAAGGCAGTGTCAAGACAGAGACAACATGTCCATGCTTCAGAGGGCAGACAGGCCTCAGAGGGGAGCGGTGGCTAGACGTGGGCGCATCCGTGGTCAGGGAGAAGTGTCCTGCGCCTTCGCTAAAGTCCAGGACCACGAGCCTGGGACGCCCTCTTCAGATGAGCAGGCCTACAGATTCGTTTCTACAGGGAAACTAGAACCTGACGAGGAAACACAAAGGTGGAGAAAATAAGGAAGTCAGCTCAAGATACTGCACAAGCAAAGGTGTCACTCCCCGAGTGGGGACAGCCAGCAGCTCCTACGAGCCCTGTGAGAGGCTAGCCTGCTCCTGTGAGCAGTGGACGGAGAACCTGGAGCAGGACAGGGCGCCCTGCGGGGATAGAACCTCAAGGAGCCTTGGTGGTCGCTGGTGCTCCGTGATGTCAGTATTGTTGTAATGCAACTGTCAGGGCTAAATCCGCAGCAGCTCCAGCTAACAGGTGGGCAGGAGAGAAAACTGAGAGCGTGCTAGCACCACCCTGCCGCCTCTCTCCCTCACTGTGTAATGGACACATCTCTCAGCGCCCCTCATCCTTTCCACAGAATAAATAGACCACCCCTCCTGAGGTGGGAGGGATCACTTTTTTTTTTTTTTAAATGACTCTCCTTCATGTTACCTTTGGTGCTTTTTTTTCCTCTATTCCCACTCGGTCAAAACACTCAATGAGGTAGTTCAGCATGTCTGTTTCCTTGCAGGTTTCAATGGTGAAATGGTCGCTGTAGGAATCCCAGTTACTTGCTCCACCACCAGAGGCTCCCAAACTTTGGAGAGGAGAAAAAGAAAAAAAAAATGATGCTCACCCGTTCTTGATTATTCCATTTCCGGAGCTTGTGTTTCTGCAGCGGAAAGCCGGTTAGGATCCCTGCACCCAGGACAAAGCACAGACACTCATGCAGTCCCCGAGGGAGACAATGGTTCACTCCCCTGCTCCCAGCCCAACCCCCGCCGGTGCGGGTGAACATTTTATAGACCTAAGGAGGGGGCCTTATCTTACTGGGGGTGGCAATGTACAAAACCAGAAGGACCAAGAGCTGCTACCAGAAGCCAAGCATGTGAAGACACAATCCAGGTACGCAAAGCAAACTCACTGCAGTATTTGGGCAGACAGGGAGGGCAAACCCAGACTGTGCTACAGCTACAGCCCGACGGAAGTTCCAAGGGACTGGGAAGATCTCTCGCCCTCACAACTTCTAGCGCAGATCTGCAAAGACGTCATCCAGTGCTTGGCAACAGGACCGGGGCTTAGCGAAAGTGCCCAGTTATGAACAAGACATGAACATATTTGCTGGTAACAAAAAATTTCCAAACTTTCCAGTGAAAAGGCAAATTAGGAGTAAAAACAACAGAAACAGAAACTGCACTAGGAGCCGGCAGACCTGCCATGCTTACTCCTGACCTGAACCCAGAGTCTCCACCTTCTTTGCAGGAGGCATCAGTGAAATAACAAGAAAGTGCTTTGTCAAGTACCAGCAAGGGACAACCAGAAGCCAGGTCATTATTTGTAATAACTATTCTCCAAGACAAAGGCCACACCGAATCATGAAGGTTCCTTTTGTAGAAATTACAGTTAAGGCCAAGCATTGACCAGTCATGTACCAAATATGGCATTTAACTCACACATTGATTTGATGTGGATAAAACAGATGAAGAGACCAATGGAGGCATAGGAAGAAGCAGAGAGTTGTGAAACAAAAAGGAAGTGACTAATGTAGTAAAAATAATACCTGGAGAAAAGGATAAAGGACAGTAAGAATATTAGGAACTTGAGAGACACATCCCTGCTTCAACCAAGGACAGACAACTAAAGGCCAGAAACTAAAAAGACCAAGAGGACTTGAGAGAGCAATAACATTACATAGCTAGACAAATATGCATGACTAATTTTGAAATACGTACACATAACTGAGGTTAGAATTTGGGGAAAATATGCATACTTGACCTTGGAACGAACCCATGATATTAAAATATTTCAATAAAGAAAGTGAAGACAATGTCAGGTTTTTGTTTTTTGATTTTTAAAACAGATCTCCCTTGGCTGGGCATGGTAGCACGTGCCTGTAATTCCAGCACTGGGAGGCTGAGGATGGAGGCCTGCCTCAAGTTCAAGGTCAGTCTGGGCTACACAGTGAGTTCAAGGCCAGCCTGGACTACACAGGGAGACCCAAAGTAGCCCAGGCTGGCCTTGAACTTGCAGCAGTCCTTTGGCCTCACTCTCCTAAGTGCTGGGATTGTTATAGGTATGCGCTACCGTGCCCAGCTCATCAATGCCAGTTTCAAATCTAAAGGTTTCAGTCTAGAATCCAGCAAATCTGAATTCTGATAACCTATGACATGACCTGATGGAAAGGAAGGGAGGACAGCAGGCTGGGCAGAAGTTTCCGAGCAAGTTACTAAGCTACCCACAACCACCTGACTAAAATCTTGGCAAAGATGGGCAGGTCAGCATGGGAACCCTAAAAAATAAGATTCATTTTCATGTTTTACAGGAATTTATGTTTTGGTATATTTTATTAATTAATGGCAGGATCTGGTGTCTGCTAATTGGCCAGATGACAAAAAGGTGAGTAGTGTAAAAAACAGAGGAAAAAACTCACATAAACATAGAATAGGAAACCCCATTAACAAACAGAAAAAGTGAGGAGAATCCTGAAAGGCAGAAAGAAAAAGGAGGCATCTGTCTTTACCTGTAGTGATCTTCGTTCCTAGCTACCTGTGGCACCTCCCTCTTCCTAGAGCCAGGAGTGACTGAGTGCTGTATTCACGGCACACCCCAAGGAAGAACCCCACTAACAGGCTGCACCTACTGGCAACCGAGGTGCTTTTCCTTGGAGGAGGTCGTATGGGGCAATGAAAACAGATCGTTCTCGTATTTAAAACTAAAAATGTAAATTATCCATTTCACTGAGAGTAAGCCCCATATTTCTTGCATTTTCACATTTCTGAAAATGAGAAGCCTCTTACATTTGATGTCTGCAGGTCCTTACCAGCTGGGAGGAGTCAGTCTGACACTATTCCCCCTTGCTTGAATTTTTTTTTTTTTTTTGAGACAAGGTTTCGCCATGTAGTTTGAGCTGGCCTTGAATGCACTATGTAGCCCAGGCTGGCCTCGAACTCACACTGATCCGCCTTCCTCAGTCTCCTGAGTGCTGGGATTACAAATGGAGGCCACTACACCTAGCCTCACTTGAAATATTTTTTCACTAAAACCTGGGAAGTGACAAGCTATGCAAGTCTGCCTGTCTTATGTCAGGCAACTCAAAGGTGCTTAGAAGGTGCCATGGAATCCTTCAAAGCAAGAAGCTGGTGGATCTTGGTGATCATAAATCAGGCAGTGGACAAGCCAGCTGACTTCCAAGAGAAGCAGCAGAAAAAAATGAAACAAAACCTTAACCCAGTAAGAAATGGAGAGTACACCAAGTATCTAGCAATGTGTTTCAAAGGTGGAAGGCCAACCGTACCGGCACCAAAGGAAGTTACATTGCAGGGAGGGAAAACAGTCAGTCTTATCCATGCTGCACAGAGGTCCACGGTCAAAACTCATTTCTGAAGGTTCTTAGATTCAAAGTGAAATTACGAATTGATATCAAAGGAGAAAGTGGTACATAGTATATGGCACCAATTTACACTATCAATAAACATTCTTTAATATGTAAAATAGGCTGCGAAAGCCCCAGCTACTTGGGAGCCTGAGGCAGGCGGTCCACTTGAGCCCAGGGGTCTGAGGCCAGCCTGGGCAACACGGAGAGACCCCCATCTCCAGACAACCAAAAATTAGTTTTGCATTTTTATTCCTGAAAACGTTGTTTTAAAATTCATGACACTTTACAACTCTGGGGTTCTTAAATCTTGGAAATGTTTTAAGTCCTATGAGCATCTAAAAAGTTGTGTGTCTCTCTGGGAAGAGTACATGAACCCTTTTCTGATATCCACGCCACCAGTCTAATTTAACCATGTAGTTACTTCATGTAATAGAAACATAGCTGAATCTTTCTGCAACCACAGAGAACATGTTCCTGGGGATTTATACACACATCTGATCCATCCAAACTCAATTCAATTCCATCTGAAATACACTAAGAAAATTTCCTTCTTAAAGGGCTCCACTGAGATTTTTTCTAAATGGAAATAATCACCTGCCCATTTACCAACTTTTTTTTTTACTCCCCTCCCCAGCTGGGGAGGGGGACTGAACTCAGGGCCTTCACAATGAGCTGCATCAGTCCTTTTCTTTCCTATTTCCCCTCCCTCCCTTCCTCCTCCTCTTTTCCCACTCTCTCCTTCCCTCTCTCACTAAATTGTTTAAACTTGCAGTCCTCCTGCCTCAGCCTCCCAATGTGTTGGGATTACAGGTACATATTACTATGCCCGGCTTATTTACCAACTTTTAAAAATGCAGAGGCTGGGATCCTCCAGGAGGGTCAGCTGGAGTTGAAGGCCAGCCAAGGCTACACAGTGAGTTCAAGGCCGGCCTGGACTACAATGGTGAGACCTTGCCTCAAAAAAACAAACAAAAACAAAAAAGGAGACGTTGGAATTTATCTTCTCAATCCAACATAGAGTCAGAACTGTGCAGAATGAAAGAATATAAATTCATTCAGCAAACGTGTGTGGAGTCTCCTGTGTCCCCATTCCTGCTGTAGGTCTTGGGCTGACAGCCACATACTAGAGGTGGAGACAGTCCAAAGTGAATGTTAAACCGCCATGAGGGAAAATAAAGGCAGGCTGCGGGGGACAGAGGCAGCCGGACATGTGCTCATGCCGCACTCCTAATGTCCAACACTGTGGGATCCAGGGCCAGCCCAAGGGGATGGCAGCCCAGGGTATACAGGGCCCGAGCCGGAGGGCACAGGCAGGCAGAAGGCGAGGAGCGGCAGGGCGCCTTTCCCTTCTTCCCATGCAACATCCTCCAGCGGAGACACGCAGCACAAAGAGGAGGCAGATGTCAACCCTCTTCACTTTTTACTCACCTTCCCTCTCTGTTCACCGAGGCCCATGAGAGCTAAGGTCTGACTTTCTTCACTGAACTCTCCAGGAAAGCCAACAAGAGTAAAATGAAGACTCTACCGCATCCATCTCTGGTCGCTGACTTCCTGGGAAGCTGTCCTGGGCTAACTCTGAATCACAAGATAGCTTCCCCGTTCCCTCTGCATACAGAGCAGCTCCTTGTAGTCTGTACACTCCTTCCACACAGGACTTGGATGGAACGTCTGAGATTTTGGACATGAGCCCTCACCCTTGCCACTGTAAATAATTATAGAGAGGGGTTGGGGATTTGGCTCAAGTGGTAGAGCACTTATGTACCACATACAAGGCCCTGAGTTCGATCCCCAGCACCAAAAAAAAAAAAAAAGAAAAGAAAAGAAAATCATAGAGGACTGCATATCCCAATGACTCCCAAGCCTCCCAAAAGGGTTTGCAAAACCCCGGCAGGCAAACAGAAGGGGAGATGGCGACAATCTATAGATTCTTCCTTATTTTTCCTTCTTTTGTACTAGAGATTGAACTCAGAGCCTTCACACTAAGCTATGTCCCCAGTACACTTTTTATTTTGGGACAGGGTCTTGCTAAACTGCTAAAATGCCCAGACTGGGCTTGAATTTGTGATCCTCCTGCCTCAGCCACCCAAATGGCTGGGATTACAGCCTGCATCACCAGGTCTGCCCCCCGCCATTGATTTTTGTGATGCTGATCTTCGCAAGAAGCAGGGTTAAAAATGCTTACTTCAAAATACACAAAGTTTAGCGAAGATCAATTAGAAAGGGAAAGAAAAAAATGCTTCTTTGCTGACTGCTCAAATTAAAGGGTTTTTTGCTACCTCTTTCTGGTGCTAACCTCGCAAATTCTCCTGTTTAAATAGTTATGTACTTACACCCATCCCTTCACATCCCTTTTGCTATCTAGTAATAATCTACAATTAGATTACCTAATTGACTTGAATGAATTCTGCAGTAGGGAATAAAGCCCTGGTGTTTCTCGGCCAAGGAACAGTAGAGCAGAGACTCTTGCTGGTGAAGCAGCCAGTGAGGGACAGGAGTACAGGACCCGCTGGGCACAGGCGGAAAAGTCCAGAGCAGTGTGGTGAGGTGGAGAATGGGAGCTGTGGCCTGTGATTCGCCTGGTCTGTCCCTGGTCCTCCCAGGGCCACAGGGGTAATAACAGAGACTCAAGTTTTTGCAGCTGTTTCGCCACAATCAGCACGCATTTCTCCTATCAGCTATAAAAGCCACATCTGAAGCAAAGCTGGGGCATTAGAAGCCTAAAAGGAGGCATTAGGAAAAGTAGTAAAGACTGGATAACTGGTCAGAAGAATTCAACAGGGCAGGGAGAGAGGATTTCTTTCCCACAGATAGTGCAGCAACACAGATAACAAGCACTTTCCCAAGCATGGAAAGGGATGCCTAAGAAAAATGCCTGCTGTGTAATTCTAATCATGCAATAGGCTTTCACATACATGAAAAGGTCACTTCCGCCTTGGGAAATTTACGTGGCAAATGGGGACATAATGTTCAACCTGATTCAAATTCCCATATTATCAACTGTCCCGAATCAATATCCGACCTTGTGAAAACACCTCTCCGTGCTCTAATTTAATGAAGTGGCCCTGACTCCTGCGCCAGGCTATTTATAGCACAGGGTTATTTCTGAACACTGCTGGGCACAAATACCAACACTGCCCAGAGGAAACTTAGATTTAACAGTGAAACTGTAAGACAATGAGTCAGATGGTCAGAAAGGAAGGGCTGTATTTTCCTGCTCAAAGTCACCTAGGATCCTGAGCGATGCTGTTGCAGTTTGCAGGGGGAACATTCAGCACCACTCCAGGCCTGGCTTCACTGAGGACTTGAGGAGGAGTAGCTACTCAGGGAGGCCAACGTGAGAGGCGAGAGCGGAATCCCAGCCATGCGGACAGTATGACTGCTGTGCACCAGTGGGGGTGAAGCTTTTAGAGCTTTCAATAAGAAATGGCCTGCTGCAGCATGCACATCACAGGTTCGCCAGAACTGGCCTAGACCACACTTGATGGCAGTGGGGACAGAGGAGAATGAACACGTGCATGTGTGCACGCACACCCACACACACACCACAAGCCTCAGCCCCTGTTCCTTTCCTAAATACCAGCAATCCACAGAGCTAGACTGAAGGAAACAAGCCCCCCAGGGTACATACTGCTCACGTTCTGTAGTTCACAAGAACATTCTTTTTTGTTTGTTTTTTGAGACAGGGTCCCACTATGCAGTTCAGGCTGGCCTTAAACTCCCTATGGAGCCCAGGCTGGCCTTGAACTTGTGGAGATCCTCTTGCCTCAGCCTCCCAAGTGCTGGGATTACAGGTGGGTGCCACCATGCCCAGCAAGAACACTCTTGCAATAGAGAAAGGAAGAGTCCCTCATTTTAGATCTAATGGTGGGTGAACCTCATGAAAGGCTGTGAGTGAGTTTGTTTTTAGTTTTTTTTTTTTTTTTTTTGGTGCTAGGGATCAAACTCAGGGCCTTGTGCTTACAAGGCAAACACTCTAATCACTGGGCTAAATCTCCAGTCCTGTTCTTAGTTTTTGACAAATGATTATAAGTTTTCCCCGAAATTTACTAGACAACAATTTAAAGAACTGTCCTATTTGTCACTTTATTCCGCTCTCAGGCCCTCACACTTGGAGCTAACACCATCCTGTCTGGGTTCAAAGCACACCCCCAAGTTGGGCTCCCAGAAGTTAGTTCCTAAGTGCCAACATACATGCAGGTGAGACTCCATTCTTCAGATACCTGGACCCAAACTGGAAACAAGAAAAATCATCACCACCACCACCACCACCTTCATCATCCTCTTCGTCTTCTTCATCACTACTGTCCCCAGAAAGTGCAAGGAAGAGGAAGGAGAAGGGACTGTCGTACATACTACCACACAGAAACAAAAAAATGGGCGTCAGGGGACAAAGGTAAAACAAGAGCATAAAGAAGCTGTAGCATTTGCTGTCTGTTTTAAAATAAATCACGGGGTTGGGGATTTAGCTCAGTGGTTAGAGTGCTTGCCTTGCAAGTATAAGGCCCTGAGTTCAATCTCCAGCACCAAAAAAAACAAAAAAAACAAAAATAAATCAAATGCTCAAAGTTTGGCACATTGCCATGCAGAAAGATAACGCAGCAAGATTACAGCCACACACAAGTACATTTGAGAGAGAGAAAGGGCCCTGGGTTCATGCAACTCAGATACTGCTGCTTTCTAACAGGCTAAGATTACACAGAACCAAAAATTCCAAGTGCTGAGGCAGGAACAGGCCTGGATGCACTCACTGGAAGGAGAGGACACCAGCCCCAAGCCTGTCCCTGGCTCCTCCATATCAACCTCCCTTGGCCACAGCAGAAATGGTCAAAGAGGGATCCTCCGAGCCCCAGCTCTCAAATTCAAAGCTGACACTGTTCCTGAAACTCATTAGTGACAATCAATGACATAAACTAGATGGCAAACATGGAGTTCCTTCTTTCTTTTTTGGAACAGGAAGGAGGAGGAGCCCCAGGAAAGAGAGAAGAAAGGGACACACAATAGAGCGACCTTTGCCTTCTGCTGTGATCAGTGCCTGGCAGCGGAGACTCGGGGCACAGACCCACCACACTAGTTAGGCACGCAGGTTAATGACTGGAAACACCCAAGTGTAGCTGAGGTCAGTGTCACACAGCAGTTCTTCTGAAGCATGTTAATCTGCTTTCTCTGCACTGCAAACACACACACAGCTCTCCTGCCAGATAAATACCTAGAAGACATCCGCAGGGAGGAGGGACGTCTGCTGGCGACACTGGGCGAGGCGGGCGGGACAGCGGGACCCACGCTTGGGGGCCGAGGTCTGGAGCTGCCAGCTGGGGGGCTCCCCGAGAGAGCAGGGAGGCTGGGGGAGCTGGACAGGACGGGGATGCCCGAGACTCGTGGGGCGGTGCAAGGTGGAGGTGCCCCTGGGTGCATGACAGTGTAGGGTCGGTAGCGTGGGGACAGGGATCCAGAGGCCACCCCATGAGGACTGAGGGACAAGCGGGAAGGGGAGACAAAGGACGGACTCGCCACCGGCCCCGAGCTCCAGGGACTGGCAGCAGGGGCCGGACTAGTTTCATAGAGGCTACATTAGTTGAGAAAGGGAAGAAAGAAGAGAAAAATCAAAGACAGACTTGAGATAACTAAAATGGAAAATTGCAGGCTTTTAAAGGATAGCACAATCATATCTCATATTTCCAAGAGTTTAAGTACACAAATCAGATAAGCATTTAAATAATTATAATCTAATTACTGTAGTGATCTGGAGGTGATGATAAGGCCCCTTTTCAAAGAATAATGTAGTGTACACAGCCATTTGTTTCTAATACTTAATCTACTGATAGCCCAACCATGGAAAGCCAAATCACCAATCTAGGAAAGATGTAAATGAATGAATGAATGAATGAATGAATTAAAAAAAAACTGCACCACCTCCAAAGACTAAACCCACCCCTAAATGTGACGCACACCATCTGCTCCAAGACATGGGGTGACCCTGGGAATAAGTACGCCCTTCTCCTCTCAGTGTCTCCTGAGGAAAGAGGACCACACTGACCTAGACAGAGAGCTGGCACCGAAGGAGCCCAAGCTGCAGAACATGGGGCTCGTTCCTGGGTTGGAGCCGGCATTCAGCAGGAGATTTCTGTCTGGTGAGCGAGCTGCTGCTGCAATGGGCTGAGACGTGGCGGTGAGACTGGCAAACGGGTTTTCATCTCTAGTCTGAGTGGACATCATGAGCACTTCCATTAAGATTTGGCCAATCAAGTCCTTAAAATCAGAGAACACTGTTGGGAAGGCAGAGTAAAGAGCAGGTTACACGCAGTGCTTTGTGGACACGGTCCTTGAGTAAGCCCACAGACCCGAGTGTCCTCGCCCAGGTTCTGGAACAGCAAAAGGACATTAGTGGAAAACGTGGTGAAACCCAAATAAACTCTGGTGTTGCATCTATGGTAATCTCTCCATTCTGGCAAAGGTGCCATGGTTCTGAAGATGTCAGCCTTCAGGGAAACTGGCAGAAGTACATACAGGGCCCACCTGGACTACCTCTGAACCTTTTCTGCAGATCTGAAACTGTTCCAAAATTAAGTTTATTTAAAAAGGAATTGTACTGCAGTCAATGAGAGCTAATATACACTGCTGATATTTAACTATAAAAAGAAGTTACTCCTTACTACAGAGGACAGGTTATCATACTACAAACACAACCAGGTTAATATTTCTCAGTCAATACACTTTCTACATACAGTAAACTATTAAGTCCAACATTCAAAAGATTTCATGAAGGCCCTGAGGTTTAATCGACACCTGGCTTTCTGGAGCAGATTTATAGTCCAGCTTCCTTATTCTTCAAAGTTCCCAGTTGATTTGCTGTAGTCTTCAGATACGTTCTAAACACCACTCAACAAAATTCTCCTCAGTCTAAATTTTACCTGATTTGATTATTAAAAATATCACTTGCATGTGTAAGACAGGTTTGAGAGTCTTAAGATTTAAAATAAGAATAGCACGTGGCAGGGTTTTAAAACACATGGTTGCCAAGTGTGGTGCGGTACACCTGTTGTCCCAGGACTCAGGAGGCTGAGGCAGAAAGATTGCTGTGAGTTCGAGGCCAGCATGGACTACATAGTAAGACCCTGTCTCAAAAACCCAAAAAGCCAAAACCAGGTATCCAGGGAGTTCCCTGTGTCCAGTGAGAGGAGAAAAGCACTCCAGCATACCCCACCCCATTTCTGCTAGATTCCAATTGATTGCTGTAAAGAAAAACCACACAGCACTAGACGGCTGTAACTTGCTACGAGTTTTATTATTTTCTTCTAAGTATGGCTCAGCACAGCTAACCTCTTCAAACAGAATCCTGGGAACACAGCAAAATGCCAGTATGTTCAGCTTCTACATCTTTGAATCAAACAGGTTCCAGCCACTGCCGGAGCCTGGCCCGGCAGGCAGAAGAAACAGGTCTAGGGCACACGGAGTGCCTCTCTTGGGTCCCTGGGGGCCATCCGGTAAACTCTCACTTTCTAAGAGGAGCTAATCCCTCCCTCAGCATCTCCCACCACAAAGGAAAAGCCTCAACCTCTGTGACAATGGAGTCCATTAACCCAGCTGTACACTTCGCTTCTTCAGGAGTCATGCAAGTAGAGAATAATTTCTTGGCAGCAATCTCACCAGGCAGCATAGCTGCAATCAAAAGCACAACCCCAGAGCAAGACCAAGGAAACTAGGACACTGAGGAGCACAGAGGCTGCGCTCACCCTGTTCCCTGGAAGTACTCTGAAAAGACAGCACTGAGCTGGACGCCTACCTTCTTTTGGGTTCTGCTTGAACTGTGCAGAAAGAGAAGAAAGGAAGATGACGTCTCTGTCCCGGTCTTTCCATGAGACACGGAAGATCTTACAGACCAGCTGCAAGGCCTGCTCTTCAGACACTTCAGGGCCCGAGGCAGGCTCCTGGAGGAAGAGGACCAGGGGTCAGTCTCCGCTGGGAGGCATGATGCAGACACTTCAACAGGAAAATCCTACTCAGACTTAATCCACGCACCAGGGAGGGTATCTTTTAGTATATGTGCTGCCAAAACGAGCACAAGGAGGGTATTTTTCAAATGCATAAAACCATTCACCCACTGAATAAGACAGAATGGAAGCTACTACTATGACTCCAAAGCAATAACATGTAGGTCTCCTGAGCTTGCACTACAGTCTACAGGGGAGCAGAAAAGAGCACGGCCCTGTCAGGAATCGTGCAGGAAGACGTGTGATCCAGGATGTACACAGAGCCTGTTTACTTTTCTGAAGGGGTCCCCAACACATGCCAGTCCTCAGCCTGCTGGGAAGGGGGCTGCACAGCAGAAGTAAGAGAAAGGGAGGGAGGGGGAGAGGGAGGAGCTTCCTTCATATGTACCCATTCTCACCTGAGTTCGCCTCCTATCTGATCAGGAGGCACCAGATTCTCACAGGGGTGCCAACCCTACTGTGAACTGCGCATGTGCAGGATCTGAGTTCCACCCATCTCTGAATCAAGCCCAAAACATCACCCCTCTGGGCTGGGGACCGCTGCTCCAAAGGACGAGGTTGACATTTCAGGTGCATCCATTTTCCTCATAACTTCATGTTTCTCCTTATATTCCACCCCAGGTCAAATGTCACATAAGAACTTTGTAAGCACCAAAGAACTATACAAACTAAAGCAGCGCACCATTAGGGGGCTACAGTCCAACTTCTACTAATCAACGTATCATTAAAAGTACTCCTAATAATTTACTGAACAGGAAGTAATATGATTACCTATACCATGGACACCAAAAAGGACAAAAACAAGTCCCCCAAACCTCTACATTTAGGGAACTAAGCTCAGGAGATAGTAAAGTATAAAGTACAATTTCAAAAAGCTCTTACTTGCTACTGGATTTTACATATTCTGGTTTCAATTCCCCATCATCTCCTCAGAAAACATCCAAAAGTGTGTTGATCTACAGACTTAAGTGGAAGACCAATAGAAAAATTCTAATGAGATCTAATTTAGTTCCTGTTACAAGCTAAATTTGCTAAGAACATGGACCAGACCAAAGACCACTGAGGATAAAGGACTAAGTTACCCTTCCATTTCAAAGGGCAACCAGGGTTGCCCTTTGTTGAAAAGAAAAACCTGCCAACACGGATCTGCTGGTGAGGGGTCCCCTGAGCAGACTCTGTGGACAGACAGGACCTGGCATGTCGCAACCAGGTACAAAGACCAAGGGGGCTGCCACCTACACACCTTGTCACCGAGGCTCCTCTTCTCTCTGCGGTCGTTCTCGTCAACCTCCATGTTTTCAATTCCCGAATCCACATCCACCTGGGACATGCTGTGAGGACAGAAGACAGTCAGCCTTTCGCCTTTCATGAGACTGTTGGCTGGGAAAAGGGTTAAATAGCAGTTGAAACCAGTCACAAGAACAAAATGATAAAAGTTCATCTTTAAAAAAAAAAGTTCATCTCTTTTTCTTATTAGTTTTTAAGAGCTCTTCATATGTTGGGATATCAAGAGCCCATCCTCACACATGTTAGAAATGTCTTTCCCTGGGCTGGAGATTTAGCTTAATGGTAGAGTGCTTGCCTAGCAAGCGCAGGCCCTGAATTTGATCCTCAGCAGCTCCCCTCAAAAGAAATATTTTTTCCAAGGCATCATTTCCTCAGGCCCACCTTCGAACAAAAACACAAAAGTCAGGAGAACAGATTCTCTAGGCATGCTATTTTAAAATGATACTAAAGCCAGGCATGGTGACACACGCCTGTAATCCCAGCACTTGGGAGGCTGAGGCAGGAAGATGGCCGAGAGTTCGAGACCAGGCTGGGATACACAGTGAGTTCAAAATGAGGCTAAAAAAAAAAAATAAAAAATAAATAAAATTTTAAAAATGAGGCTGGTCTACATGGCAAGACCCTGTCTCAAAAAAACAAAAAATAAAATGATACAAAAGCAAAAGATTGAGTATAAAAACTGGTTCAGTATACATTATTTTCCTCCTACATTAAATAAGTACTGTCCAGCACCATTTATTAAAATGCACATCCTTTTTTACACTGATAGGAAAGTGCCTATGTCAAATGTCTGTCATAGCTCTGTGGGGTCTGTTTTTGGATGTTCATTTCTGTCCCATTAGACAACCTGTTTGTGCGTCAACCCATCTTACTAAAACCTCACAGTACATCTTGAAATTGTGGGCTCAAAGCCTCCCCCTTGTTCTACTCCCAGAGCAGACTGGCTCTTCCAGGCCCTGTGTTCTCCTCTACACACTGAGGAACCAGCTCAGTGAGTTTCTTGGAGATCCTCCTGGTTTCCTGCCTAGAATTTCACTGACCTTGGAGATCAAATGGGGGACAAATGACATCATTACGTTTGTGAGTCTCTCTCTCCATGTACTCAGATCTTCTTCAAGGTCTTTCAATAAACGTCTATCATTTTCCCCATAAAAATCTTGTACTTGTTTTGCTGAATTTATTCCTAGGTATCATATAGTTTTTAATCAAAGTAGATGGTAACTCCCCCTGACTTTTTTTTTGTTTTGCAGTACTAGCAATCAAACCCAGGGCCTTCGTGCTGAGCTACACCCCCAGCCTGACTGACTGACAGACAGCAGCATCTTGCTAAATCCTAACTGCTATGCTCAGAGTGCTGGGATTGCAGGTATGCACCACCATACCCAGCTGGTACCTTTTTAAAAATGAAATTTTCTAAAGTTGTTGTTGGCACATAATCATATAATTGATTTTGAATACACAGCTCTTGTAGGCAACGTGTTTACTTATATCCATAAGGTGTACTACATACATAATCGAGCTTATCTCTAAATAACGACTCTTTTCTTCCTTCTGCTCCAGTCCTCTCTAGTCTTACCACACCGGGCAGGGCCCACAGGTTCGACAGAGGCAGAAAAAGCAGTCATCTTTGTTCTAGTTACTAATTTTACAGCAAGTGAAAGTCTAACTACTGGTCATTCTGACCACTGAATACGATGGCCATGTTCGGGGCGGATGGCCCCTAAGTCACTCAGGATGAGACGGCCTGTGCTGTTCTAACACAAGCACTTAGGAAGCTTAGAGGCCTGACCCAGAGGGTCACTTCTGGCTTGCACAAAGTCTGACGGGAGGGCAGCACCCTCTGAGCCTCTGGTCTCCCACGTGCAGCACTCAGCTGCGAGGTCGCAGGGGCGGGAAGAGCACCGGCTCACCACTTGCTCCAGTCCTAGTCTGCTGGACAGAAGTGGCCACGTGGCCCCGCCTGGCACAGATGAGGCTGGGAAAGGTCAGGGAGTCATGGGACATTCGGTGAGCTCCAGCTCTACCGCACTGCGGTTTCTTTGTGTCTTTTATCTTTCTTGGTGCTGGAGATGAAACCCAGGACCCAATGCCCTCTGCCACAGTTCTTGCCTCCACCGGTTTCAGACACTCCTTCCTTTCTCATTTGCTAAGACTTTCATCATGAATCAATATGAAATTGTATCAAATGTGTGGCTGCCAACATTATAAGGGTCTTTTCTTTAATATGTAACATGGAGAGTGATACTCAGACTTCCTAATATTAATGGGCTTGTATGCTCTGGAGCTAAGCTCACGCTGATCATGATGTATTTATATCACACTGTTTTTAAGAAACTTTTAACTGAAATACATGTTCAGAAATATGCTAGGAATGTGTTTGGCGGAATTTTGGCAAATAAGCACACTATTGTAACCACCTGGATCAGAAAACAGAACATTAGCATACACCCCAAAAATGAGTACACTGGGCGCAGTGTACTCATTACTCATGAGTACACTGTGCCCAGAACTGACTAACCCATGGGCTCAGCCTGGTTCCACATATACTATATCTGCAGTATCTGACTTGTCAATATCTTAATATTCTCACAAATTGTTTTTGAGTATGATTAAAATGGAATCTTCTTTGGTATTATTCTTGTCTGACTTTAATATGAAGGTCACATTAGCCTCATAAAGTGAGTTCAAATGTTCTCTATGCTTTTAATTATTTGGGGAGAAAAACTGTGCAAATTAGAAATGAAATTGAAAATACTGACTTAATGTATTCCGTGGCTTTTGATTATCTGGGTTCTGGGTCAATTTTGGAAAGAATTATGTTCTCCTAGAACTCTGGTTTGCCCCAAGATTTCAAATTTACATGTATTTTTCATACTTATATTTTCTACAGGATTCTCTCCAGTAACAAAGCAAAACTGAGCACCCCGTCTACACAGGCATTGTTCTAGGTATGGTGGGAACTGCTGAACGAGGGACACTAAAAGAAATCCTGCCCCCAGAGCTTATACTCTGTGAGAGGCAGAGAGAGAGAGAGAGACAGAGACAGAGAGAGAGATAATAAACTCCAGACAATCAACAAGCAATATATGTGATATATAAAATGATATATGGGAGGTTGGGGATTTAGCTCAAGTGGTAGAGTGTTTGCCTAGCAAGTGCAAGGCCCTGAGTTCGATCTCAGCACCCACAAAAAAGAATGTTATAGAGGAAAATGAAACCAAAAGAGTCAGGTAAAGGCCATTAACAATGTAAGCCTTTCCATTTAGGTGGGAATTTACAAATTTTTCCCAAGTAGTCATTTCCTTGTGCTCCCTTTAAAAAAAAAAAAAAAAATCAGTAAAGCAGATCCTCTTTCTGAAACTTCCCAAACTTTAACATTTCGGTGACCAGTAAAATAGAGAAAATTTTTAGGGACTGACATATGTTTCCTCACTTTGTATTTATAAAAGAAAAACAATGAAAAAACTTTTTAAAAAAACCACACATACCATTATTTCATAAAAGACATCTTTTGTTTTGTTTTGGGGTGCTGGGGATCAAACTCAGGCCCTTGCGCTTGCTAGGCAAGTGCTCTACCACTGAGCTAAATCCCCAGCCCCTTGTTTTGAGACAAGGTCTGGCTACATAGCCCAGGCTATCCTCAAACACCTAGTGATCCTCCTGCCTCAGCCTCCTGAATGCTGCAATCACAGGCATGTACCACCATCCCAGCAGGTTCCTTTCCTTTCTATCGGAATGCAGGCTTCTCTTACCTTTTCTCACAGGAGACGCCATCGATATCCATGCTCTGGGAGCGCGACAGGGACTGAGATTGCGTCTCCAGGCTGTTGGAGGGCGAGCTGCTCAGAGAGCTGACTCCCTCGCTGCTCTGGCTCCGGTGGGCGACTCCTACACAGAGAGGGCGGAGCGGTGAGGCCGGGGACAGTAGCAAAGCTGCGACAGCAACCGCACACACACACCGCCCGCCTTCACGCCATCGTGACACCCCGCAACCCAGGAAGTCCCAGCAGATGCTGTTCAATGCTGCAATCACATTAAAATCATAATGAAACGAGGAAAAAAACGTGACTTATCATCATGTGAGGGCAGTGACAGACAGCTACATCTGAGGCCTAAAGGGGCCTCTCTTCGTCTCTATGGTCTCTGATACAAATTAGTGTCCCTGATAATCCACAGTGATCTTTGCTATGCAACAAAAATGAAGTGCATTAATACAAAGATAAGATGTCTAATTAAGTGTAAGAAGATGGTGGTGATATCTAGATGGTGTGGGGACAGGCGTTCACTGCGATATAATTTCAACCTTGCTGTATGTTCGAAATTTTCATAATAAAATGTTGAA
>PVJO010001293.1:147937-179060 GCA_004026905.1 Hystrix cristata
CTCTGTAGTGGTTGTACTGGTTTATATTCTCACCAGCAATGGAGAAGGATCCCTTTCCCTGCAGCCTCACCAGCATTTGTTATTATTTGATTTCTTGATGATAGCCATTCTAGGAAAGAATTATCTTGGTTCATGGACTTAGAGGGTGCAGTCCACGGTCTTGGGACTGTGTGAGCAGAATGCCATGGTGAAGAGCAGGTAGCACAGTGAAGCCACTTACTTCACAACAATCAGGAAGTAACAGGAGACAGAAGAGTTAAGAGTCCTAGTAGCCCTTCAAGGGCACATCCCCAGGGACCACCACTTTCTTCCCTAGGCCCCTCCCCTTGAAGGTTGCTCCATTTCCCAACAGTACCACATGCTGGCAACCAGGCTGTCAGCACAGGGCCCTTGGGGGCATCTCAGGTCTAAACTCAAGATGATCGGAAAAGGACATACACACATTAGTGGACTGACTTCCCACAAGATAATCACCACACTCCTTATCTCTATACCCAGAGCTGCCCCCACCTCATTCCCGGTAACTGTACTGTACAGACTATATTTCACAGTGGGGATTTAGTGAAGATTTACCAAGTGCAACAGGGCTTTCAGAATACTTGCTAAATTTATGGCTACAGAATCAAATGAATACTATTAATGAACTCTGTGACTTCAGTGATTTAAATTCTGGGCACCTCAGTTTCTCTATCCGTACAATGATGGAACTGAAGCAGGAAAATCGCCATCCCCTTCCAGTTCTATTAAAGTTAAAAATTATGCATTCAATTATTTTTTTTTAAACTATGTTTTTTACTATATAAAACTAGATATTGCATTATGGTTCCTCCTTAAACACACACACATTTTAGAAATGAAAGAAACCAAGCCAAACAACACTGTCTGGCTCTCACTTCCTGACACTTCACAAAAGCTGTCTCTCGGGTCAAAGCTGAGCTCATCTCTTTCATCTCTCACGTGTGAGGAGCCTCAAGAAAATAAGTCACCGGACTTAACCAAAGTTGAAACTTATTTTTTGTCTTTAAGATCACAAACTCCCACAACAGCAGAAGAGTAGAAGGAAACAGAGGAGTGTTTTGTTTTTTTGAGACAGGGTCTTGCTATGTAGTTCAGGCTGGCCTTGAATTCACTGCAACCCTCCTGCCTCAGCCTCCAAAGTGCTGAGATTACAGGTGTGCACCAGTCTTGCTGATCTGAAGGAAGGGAATAGACAGGAAAGAGAAAACTGTGCCTCATGAGTCTGCTTCTACAGCTGATCCTGCCTGACCTGCTAGACAGCTAACTGCTAGAGGCTGGCCAGGGCTCAATGTCATGGATCTTACTGCACCAACAGCCAAGCCCAGGCACTGAAGGTGACAAGCCCTTGTGTAGTCAAGACTTCGAGACCTGGTTTTAGTGTATACTGCTCAGGATACCCTCCTGGCTAGTGGGAGCTCTACTTCCTTGTCTCTGGTTCTTTTATTTCCTTGCCTCTAAAACTTTTAAATAAATTTGTTTGCCCCCCCCCCCAAAAAAAACCCTGGTTTTCTTCTACAACTCACTTGCCTTAAATTCTAATCAGGAGACTGGAGCAAGCTGCCAGAAATGCTCCTGCACATGCCCCAGTCAATGTGGCCCACTTTCTGACTACTGACTACAACCTCAATTAGATAAGAGAGAAACGGAAAACGTTTTTTTTCCCATCCCAATATTTTCAATCTAGGTGGGAGAACAAGACAAATGCACAGAAAACTAAGGATGGCTTTTGTGGCACAACCCCTGTGGGTCACAGGCTTTCTCAGGGGGAGTAGAGTGACTTGGCTAGGAACAAAGAAAATTCTCTGAAAAGTAGCATATCAGGTGACATCAAGAAGCAGAGCCCAGTTACAGAGGACTGGGAAAGCCTGGGACGGGTTCTGGCTGGAAACAGGGGAGCGGGAAGAGCTGGCAAGCAGGTGAGTGACAGGCCCGGACGGCTGCTCCCTAAGGGACAGGGACGAGCTCGACAGAAGCTGCTCTCATGGGCAGTGTCCTCCCTGCACTCTCATGCCACTCGGGGGCCTGAACGAGGGCACAAACGTAGGCTGGGACAGACAATGTTTCTGACTGCTGCACGGGCTGACAGCGGGCAGCACCAGGTCCGTCTGGTAGGCAGAACCCAGCAAGAGGCAGGGGCTGCAGGATGGGTGAGGGGTGTTGTTGTGATTCCCAGCAGGACCCTCCTCTCGTGGGAGAGAGCAGCGCTTCGTCCAGGAGGATCACTGCAAGTTCAAGACCTGCACGGGCTACACAGTGAGGTCCTGTCTCAAAAAACAAAAAATGACAAACAAAACAAACAAACAAAAAACATAACAAGCAAAGTTAGAGGGATACAAATAACAATTGTACTGGGATATGGAAGGATGTTTCTATTTTCAAAAGAATCCTGGTTTTTATTGAGAAGGTAGAATTTTTTAAATATAGAAGGTTTTATCATAGTCACCGTTCTGTGACTGTGATCACTATCACTTACTCCTCTTGTTCAGCTGAAAAAAAATTTTTTGGGGGGGTGCTGGGTGTTTAGCTGAAATTTTGGTGGTTTTTTTTTTTTTTTTTTGGGTGCTGGGGATCAAACTCAGGGCCTTGTGCTGTTGAGCTGAAATTCTGTACCTCTGGTCCCTATCTCCCCTTTCCCCATCCACCAGCCCCACCTGTGGTAACCGCCATTCCCTCTTTGTTTCACTTCCATGAGTTTTACTTGTTTAGATTCCACATGTAAGTAAAATCGTGCCGAATCTGTCTTTCTGTGCCTGGCTCATTTCACTGAGCATAACGTCCTCCAGGTGCATCTGCCACTGGGCACAGGCACATGGATCACATCTTCATCTGTTTTTCTGACAATGGACACTAGACTGTTTCCACACCAGAGCCACGCAAACAGTGCTCAGTGCAGTTCCTCTGCGTATATACCCAGGTGTGCTAATGCTGAATTACATGGGAATTCTATTTTAGTATTCCAAGTATATTATTCACTTTCTCACTAGGACAAAATTCCTGACACTCCCAACTTAAAGGAGAAGTTTACTTTAGCTCAGTTTTCAGCAGGTTCAATTCATGGTTTATTGGCTCCAAGGTAGAAATGGGAGGAGGGAAGGGTGTGGGGGATAGCTGCTCATCCCATCACAGACAGGAAAAAGAGAGAAGACAAGACTCGGGAGGGAGATGAACCCTCCAAAGAGCCCTGCCTCCTCCAACTGGGCCTCACCTCCTACAGCAAATTCAGTATGGACTCATCTATGGATGAATCAATGGAGGACCATAGTGCTCCATGATCCAAACACAAGAGGCTTGGGGGACATTCTAGACACCAAGGAACCTCCACAACATTACTGTTCTCCACAATGGCTGTATTTATTTACACCCTCACCATGGCAAATTTTTTTTTTTTTTTTGCTTTTTGCTTTTTATTTCCCCCAAAACATTTTATTCTACCTTGTGTGTGTTAGGCAGAAATGCTGTAACGGAAGAATGGTCTCATAGTTTTAAAGTACCATCTTATAGCATCTCTTCCCACCTCCCAGTTTGTACTGAATCCAAACTGTACTGCAATAGTAGATAAGCTGTTCCTGTTCTAGGTTGTCAGGATCAAACTTTTCCACTCATCAAGAATATGGCCTGATGGTGCAGTCGATGAAATCTGCATGTTGGGGAGGTTCAAGAGGTTTCCCATCGGCTCAGCTGGGGGCCTAGTCACTTCCTGGTTGCCTAAACTAAGTAACATTACCAGGTAGCTCCTTCTGAAAGTGGCTCACCAAATAAATGTTCTGGGGTTTGGGGCACTTTTGTCTCCTTCTAGAGTTGGATTCCAGGTTCTTCTTATCTTGAGCAAAGAATTGAACAATATGAACAAAAAGCAGCAGCAAAGTTTATTGAAAAAGTAAAGGGTGAAAGACAAACTGACTCTGCAGAATGAGCTTGGTCAGAGTAAAAGAGGAAAAAGCAAGATGAAAGTACACCCTGGAGGATACAGGGCTGACTGTCTTGAGAAAAGCCATAATAGCCCAAGGAAGAATTTTCAGATGAATAGCTATAAGAAATGCTCCCAAAAAAATCAACATCGCAGAGCCATGAACCTGAGGAAGGTACTGTCGTCCATGGCTGTGCGGTCAGGTCCAGGCACCAGCACCTGGCTCTTCACCACCGTCCCCTGTGCTGACCAATGAAGCCCACAGCCCCTCTCCGAGACCACCCTATTGTGCCCCTCTGGGACCAAACAGACTGCCTGGCACATGGAAGCCATCTGACAAGCGTTCAAAGACCTGAGTGGAAGCTGGCTGAAGCTCAACTGAACAAACAGAAGGATGAAGAAGAATTTCAAGTCAAATTATCATCATGTATATCAAAGACTAGCAATCAAACAGGAGAGAGAGTCTGAGTTTCTGATCCAGATCCCAGAACTAGCCCAGAGGCCGAACCTATCACTTGGCTTCTTACTAATTCTAAACAGGCCCAGGGGTTCATATCCTCTCCCAGAACAGGAAGTCCTCATCAAGGGAACAGGACTCAGGGGGCTGAAATTACAGTAGTTATTTGATTAGCTGCTGGGTCTTTAATTCAAAGTATTAACAAAAAATCACATAAATAACCATGTATTTATCCTTAAAAAATACTGTGAGCCCAGTGTGGTGACACACGCCTGTAATCCCAGCACTCGGGAGGTAGGAGGGCCTCTGCAAGTTCGAGGCCGGGATGAACTATATAGCCAGACCCTGTCTCAAAAACACAAAAACAAACAAAAGAAAAATATTTTGAGCCACATGGTGCCACATGCTTGCAATTCCAACACTCAGAAGGCTGGGGCAGGAGGATCATAAATTCAAGCTAGCCTAGGTGATGCAGTGAGACCCAAAATATAAAAACAAAATATGTATTTTGAAAACCATATTTCTACATAACTGATTTACTCTGCAATCCTGTCTATGTTATTATATGCATTTAAAAATGTATTCTGAAAGCCAGGCCTGGTGGCGCATGCCTGTAATCCCAGCACTCAGGAGGCTGAGGCAAAAACATTGCAAGTTTAAGGCCTACTTGGGCTATTTGGCAAGATTCTGTCTAAAAAACAAACAAACAACAACAACAAAAAAAACTGAGGCACCAAAGGAACTGTGGAACGACAATAATTAAAAACTCTAATTCTAGAAAGTATAAAGGCAACCAGAGGACCCACACATCTGACCCAAGAATCCTGTCAAGACGAGCCAGGCCATAAAGGACCCGATCTTCAGAGAGCTCACAGCAGTGAGGGAGGGAAAGGCCGCAGTCTGACACTCAAGGTGTTTCTCAGTAACTTCAGGGGGAGGGGGAGGAGGAGGACCAGCATTATTCTATTTGTGTGTGTGTGTGTGTGTGTGTGTGTGTGTGTGTGTGTGTGTGGTGCCGGGGATCGAACTCAGGGCCTTGTGCTTGCAAGGCAAGCACTCTAATCACTGAGCTAAATCCCCGGCCCCCAGCATTATTCTAAAATGAGACTACAAAATCATCCAAGAGGACTAAGAAGTCTGAGGCAATCACAAAACAATTAAAAATGGGGGAAGAAAAGAAGAAAACCAGCTTTTCCTGTGAGGAATTTAATAAGTACAGATTTTATTTATTTACTTTTTAATGTTGGTGCTGGGGGTTGGATCTAGGGCCTCACCCATGCCAAGCACATGCTCTGCCTGAACTGACCTGAATGCCAGGGCCACATGGATCTCACAGGGAAATGAAAGAACACAGAACCTCCTCCCCTGCTGGACTTCGAGACTCCAAGGGAAGAAACTGAGTCTTAACTCATCTTCGTACTTCCGTGACCTCGCCTTGTGCATGATCTGCAAGGAGGTCTGAATCTCAAATGTAAAAGTAACACAAGCAGTGATGACTGTACAAAGTGACAATCATCTCTAAGACAAGTGTAGCCCATAAGTTTTGAGAGATGCAAAGGCAATGCCATGCTGAAATCAAAATGGAGTCAGTCATGCCAAGCCCAGAACAAAATGAAGCCGGGAAGACATAAACTAGCAGCTCATCCACGCTCAAGGTCACAGTGAAAACCATTCCAGGAACTCTGAGAACCACACCCTTGCAGAAGGACACTGCAGCCCTACACTCAGCACTTCCATGAGACATCTGGGCAGTTATGGCCTGTTCAACCCTAGGCTCAGGTCACCCTTGCTATTGGTTCCTGTGGTCAACAATAAGTATTTCTTGGAGCCCCAGAACTGCGGGAAAGCAGACTTCTGCTGTTTGCAAATAGGTTTGCAGCACTGAGTGACAGCAGCCCGGAGGACAGATCCAGAAGCCAACAGCACTGCAGGAAGCTGGCAGTGTAGAGAGGAAGGTGGCCTGACAGCCACTCCCTCCTAGCCTCGCTGTCACCAAACATGCCCCAGCTAAGACACAGCCGAGTGCCTTCTGAATAAGTGACCACTTACTGCTTGGGGGGTTAGGGCTCCGGATTCAGCTCAGGGACAGACTGCTTGCCTAGTAATGCAGGAGGTCCTGAGTTCGATCAGGCAACCCCTCAAATAAAGAAATAAATTTAAATAAGAAAGAAAGCACCTGGTGAAAGACAGAGAGCACACACAGAGAAAGGGAGAAAGGACAGAAAAAGAAACCAACACTTGTCTAAGCCAGTGCATCCTGAAAGCACCTGATCTTTTCTTTTTCCTGCTTCGGTGCTGGGACGGGACCCAGGCCTGTGATAGGTGGGCAGGCCTCTGCACTGAGCCATCTCCACCCAAGCCTGACGCCGAGCCCACAGGGTACACAGGGTCAGGTCTGGTTTGTGGCAGGTGGGAAAAGCCTTCTTGGCTCTGGAACAGCGTCTCTCCTTCTCATCCAGAGGACAGAAATCCACCCACTGGTCCCAGGTGTAACTTCTAGGAGGCCAGAAAACAAGCACAAACCACGGTCTCCTTTGCAGCTTCTTCTAATGTACTGCTGTCACATGGTTGCAAAATTTCTTTAACTACTCATGTCCATGTGTTCTGGCCACTTTCTCTGGTGATTAATTTCTTAATTCAACCCATCTTAAGATTGAGTAAATCTTGTGCCAGGTACTGTGGAAGGTACTAGTGACACAGCAGCGGACGAAATGGACAGAAGTCCCTGCTGCCGTGGAGCTTACTCCAGGAGGGGAGGCAGATAAAAACAGGAGGTGCCAGTTCTGCACATGCCTAGCAGTTGGCATCGGATAGACGGTGTGGTGAATGGTGTTTCTGAGAACTGGGCACTGAATAAGCACCAAGTGTTAAGCTAAAAAGCCAAGTGGGCTTCTAATTCACGGCATTAACACTGCAGGGAAAGAAATAGCAAATGTAAAGGCGCCGAACTAGGATGGACCTGAATGCTCAGGAGCAGACAGAAGACGGCCGGTTCGCCTGGAAGATGAAATGAGGGCAGCAGAGAGGCCACATGCTGCGGACGATCACAAACACACCTGTGTGTGGGAGGCCTCTCTGGCTCTCATTCGGAGGAGGGGAGCCCCTGGAGGGGAGCACAGAACTGATGAACCTGCCTTATGGAGGGTTTTGTTTTTGTTGCTCTTATTTAATTGTGAAAACTTGTTTCTCCAGCCTGTAAAACCATAACTAATAACATCCACTTGCTTGTGATTATGAGTAATGGTGATGATGTGAGAGGCACACTCAGGACTTCACAGCTCAGGGGACATGGCCGAGAGCTCGGCACTCAGACTGTCCTCCTAGGGTTGGGATAACTGAGGGGGATTCCAGGAGATCCTCCTGGTGCTGGTGCTGGTGCTGGTGACAGTGCCGTACCTGGGTAGGGTCGGTAGGGTCCCTGTGGAAGCCAAGGCAGTTATCCAGGCAAGAGATGCTGGGCTTGAGCCTGGGCAGCACAGTGAGACATGAAAGGAAGAGGCGGTGAGAATCTGGTCTGGTCCAATGCGCTGACAGGTGGAGAGCTGAGCCCACACCAATCTAACTTCTTACCTGTTCTATAAGTGGTTTTACTGTGACATAATCATTCTTGTTTGTTCACACACTGTCAATGGCTCCTTTTGAGCTATGTCACGAGCTGTGACTGCATGACATGAGAAGCCAAACTATGTATTGACCCTTAAGATTTTCCCAACCTGCAATCAATATATGAGATCAAGAGAAGAGATAATGTTTTAGGCTTAAGCAGCTAGAAAAAAATAACCTGTCATTTACTGAGCTGGTACCCTGGAAGACAGTGAGATGCCAGGAAACATCCAAATGTGGCCATGCATGTGCTGCATGTCAGATGCTTATTAGCCACACAAGTAGACAAGTCAACTAGGTCACTGGAGTAGGAGTCTGAGGACCAAGGAACAGGCCTGGGGTGGAGACAGGAACTTAGGAATCATCAAATTAGAGGTAGCAAGTGAAGCCAGGAAAGCAGATGAAATCAGCAAGAGAATAGAAACAACTAGAACAAGATTTGAAATTCTGAACCTCGGTGTGCTACCACTTAGAAGTCAGGAAACCACCAAAGAATTGAGAATAGCAGAGATGGAGCAAAACAGGAGAGGGGTGTTGTCTGAGCTGGAAAAAAAGTGTTTCAGAGGGTGGGACCCACATCCAGGGAGATGACAAGTGTGATGCAACAGTGACTCAGAACAGCACGTGCAGCCTCCCCCACCTGCAATCAATTCAGCACAAGGCACAAGGACAGGAGGAGACAGACCAACAACTCGCTCCAGGGCTATGAGACGGGTGGAGGCTGGCCAGGCACACTGGGCCGAGAGCTCCCCTCTGTGACCCCCACCATGGGCAAAGAAGCTGCATGGACTCAGCCTGCGACAAAATCCACCTGAGATGGCAGACTGGAGAGGCAGGAGGGGGACTGCTGGAACCGTGGTCTGGGCAGGTGACAGGACAGGGGACCCAGGCCATCATGAAGGAAGGCAGGCTGTCGGTGACGGGCTCGTGTTGGATCCTCCCTCCCTGCGGGTCTTCTCAAGGAGACAGGAAGATTGAGAGTGCGTGGAGGACAGGGTGCCACACCTTGGAGGATGCAGCACAAGCCAACTAGCAGAGTCAGAAAGTGTGCTGCGAAGTATGGTGCACCCGCCTGGCAGCACGAAAGGCCCACTGGAGTTGGTGGGTGTGGACTGAGATGAGACAGCCTGGTTCTGGGTTCTTCTCAGGCTTTGTCCCCGGTGCCTGGAGGCAGGCGGGGAGTGGGATTTAACTGGAATCACCGCTTAACCAACAAGAGGACAAAGGCAGAAAAACTCTCCAGACACATTCCGCACCTGTAGGTGCAGGCACGGCCTGATCTTAGTGAGACAAACACACCAGTGTTAGCACTTGTTCCAAGGACAAGGTACGATCACCACAGAACTCTAAACCCTTCAGCCCCACTAAAGGACCATCATGGCATCAAGGATGGACAGGACAGCCATTTCAAAGGCTCGTTACTAAGCCACGTTGGGCTTGAACAGAACTCTAGTAGGCTTTTGTCCTAATGAGCTAAGAACAGAAACATCAAATATTCTGTTCACTTGGTTTTTTGAGATGGGGTCTCACTATGTTGTCCAGGCTGGCCTCGGACTCGTGGAGATCCTCCTGCCCCAGCCTCCCAACTGCTAATGATTACAGGTGTGTGTGACCAGCCTGGCTTCGAACTGCAAATACTTTTAACTGATAAATAAACCTAGATCAAAAGACAGATTATTTTGAGAGCTGGCTACAGCATAGCAAATAATTGTGGAACAGTCATATCTCAAATAGATTTGATGATCCATGCAGGTCTCTTAACATCTACTTTTTCATAACTTAAATAATCATAAAATAGTAATTACTATAAAATAGTAATCATAAAATAGTAATAGTAATTATAGTACTATAATGGCATTATTAATATATTTGATAGAAAAGCTGACATACAAAAAAAGTTCAAATACACAATATGATTCACTATCACTTCTCAACAATTGAGTCCTGGATATCAATCAAGAGTTCATGCATTTTAAGGAAATAAACATTTACTAAAATCAAGTAGAGAATTATAAAATATCACAGCATGTGACCCCAGTGCCTCACACATGCTGGGGAAGGGCTCTGCCCTGAGCTCTACTTCCAGCCCAGGTGAATTTATACCCTGAAAATTTAGTGAAAACATTGTGTGCCAACAGAGTACCAAGAGAAGGAACTTGATGAGGACAGGCAGGGCTGTCATCTGACCACCATCTCCATCCAGCACTTTCAGCTTCCTTCACTTGAAGGGCTGGGGCCGTGGCAGGGGTACGGTCTGTGCCGAGCGTGGAAAGGCTCTGGCTTCAAAAACCAGCACCGTTTAAAAAAGGGGAGGGGGTGAAAGAGAAAAAAGCAGCAACTAAATTCCTAATACCAGCAGAACCAAATTTACTCTTAACCATCTTGCCCTCAGAGAAAGCACCTGAGAGCTTGTTTTACAAAAAGATAACAGGTAGGGAAAAGAAAACAGACCATAACAAAAGACACCTGCACAGCTTAGGGTTACTTTGCTAGGGAAAAGAGAACAGGAGGAGATGATAAGAAGCACAATGATGCTGCCCGGGTGGGAAGCTGGCTTACCTGCGGCACCTATGGGGGAGGTAGCTGGGGTTATGTTGTGGACATTGAGGCCGAGACTCTGGGAGGGGCCCGGGGCTGACGCTGCGATCGGGGCCCCTGGAGGGCTCTCCCTCTGGGGTGAGGTAAGCGGGGTGGTGGGCTGCGAGGTCTGTCCTCCAGCAAGTCGTGCCAGGCGTCTCCGGCGGATCTACAACAGGAGAGAATGGGCACCCTTGTAACCGATAGCAGGCTGGCCACAGCCGAGCGTGGCAACACGCACTGGGTCACTAAACACCAATGACTACACCAGCTCAAAAACATATTTATATGTCCTGGAAGAAAGTACTCATTTGTGAGAATAACTCATCAAAGCAGCATTTTTACAAAATACCAGCTCACTATTTAAAACTGTCCTGGAATCACCTTACCATCTTGGTTTATTGCTGCTCCTTGATGGGTATCACCAATTTCCAATGAGCCTCTCAGCCTTCTAAGCACACTAAAGTCTGTTATTTTAATAAAATGGTATCACTTGATCATTTTAAATATAAGGTTTAATTAAAATAGCCAATTCAGTGAGAGAAAGAAACACGAGCTACAGTAAGACACCAATTTCACCAGAAGTTTTAGGCATAAAATGGTCAGGTTATTTTTACTGGACTGAAACGCAAGTAGAGCCTGCCACTTCCTCCTCGGAACACTCCAGTTATCAAGCGATCATGAATCGGTGCCTCAAAATCCCAGCAGTCACCAATGTTTCCTCGAGCTTTCACTGCAGTTAATTTACAACCAGTCCGTAAACGCCCGGGACCATCTGCTGCTCAGGGAGCGAGGACAGCAGGCATCGGAAAAATGACCCAGCCAGGCTGCTCCGCTCCTGCCACTAAGAACAAGGAGGATGGGAAAGCAGCACCACAACAGGCGCTGACAGCGACGGCCCCGCCTGACCGACGCCTTCTGTCCTGCTAACATGGCAGAAAAGCTGCTCCTTCTACCATCCTCAGACGAGGGCTTCTTGCTTGCTCCCCCGAGGTTCAAAGCCCCCCGGCCTCTGCTGCAGATGCAGCCCTCAGTGAACGTCCACGCCCCCCAAAGATGTCTGCTGGGCCAGCTGCCTACTGGGGAGGAAAAAAGTTCGGTCTCACTTTGTTTACTTACTAAACACTTACGTGGCACTTAGGATCTTCTGGCCGTGCTCTAAGCACTTTGTTCAGCCTCATAAAGATCCACTGGGACAGGTGCTTGCACTCTGCCCACTTCTGCTACAAGTGGACGAAGACAGGAGAGGTCAGACATGCTGCTCTCTGCTGAACGGGGCCACCGACAGCCTGGGATCTCCAGGGGTCCCTGTTCCAGAAAGTCTAAGGCCAAAACTACTTTCATAAAAACACCAAGACAGCTGCTTTCTCCCTCTTGTTCTCCAAGTGTCCGCTGGGATTTTCCAGATGTGATTGTGCAACAGATTCAAAACAGAAGCAAAGAGGAGAATCCAGCTGTTTTCTAAGACTTGCAAAAGCAAAATCAACGTCACAGCTCTCACTAAATTTGTCGCAGGAAATGTAGTTATTTTCCTTTAAAAATACACATACAGGGCCTGGGCATGACTAATCCCAGCACTCTGGGAGGCTGGGACAGGAGGATCACAAATTCAAACCCAGCTTGGGCAATGTAGTACCTTGACGAGACCCTGTCTCAAGAAAAAATAAAAAATAAAGCCAAATGGTGGCCACATCTGTAATCCCAGAACTTGGGAGGCTGAGGCAGGAGGATCACTGCAAGTTCAAAGCCAGGCTGAACTACATAGCGACTACACTATCTCAGAATAACAACGAAAAGGTTAAAATGATAGATTTTATGTTAATGTGTATTTATCCCAATTTTTAAAATTAAAAATAAGTTTCAGATTTAATTATAACAGTCCACTGCCAAAGCACGTGCCAATCAAAACAACTGGAAAGGTAAATACCAAGAAGACGCTGAAAAACTACAATATAACAGGTAAGCCATTTAGCAGACACTTGAGAAAGGGAGTGAGACTGAAATATAAATCTAAAATTGCACCCTATCTGCTCCTTTGGATACTGCCCAGCAGGTACCTGCTAACGTAAAAACTGAAACTTACAGCTTCCCTTTTGCATTTAGTAACCAAGAAGGTCTTTAAGAAAGTCCAAAGTTATCAAGAAGTGCCTTAGTAACATTCTAGGTTCACAGGCACTGTGTGCAGTGTGAAGTGTAACATTAGACCCCAAAGGTAACATCCTAATCAGCTGTCATAGGTAACTGTATTCAAGTAGAAAGCCTCAGCTCAAAATATTCTGCTTGAGTTGTTTTGTCTTTGTTTTTTGTTTTTGTTGGCCAGAGGTGCTCAAAATCTTTTTCTTTTCTCTCCTACCAAAAGAAAGTAATTTTTCCAACACCTGAAATATCTCTGAAATCAACTGATGGTCCTCTTATCATCATTCTGGGGGGAGGACATACAAAGCCTAGTACAAACCTGCCACAAAGGGCATCCAGGGCTTGGATGAGAACCCCAGAGAACAGGAGACAAACTATTCCCATGGATACCAAGCCATCATGGGATGAGGATGGAAGGGGCCAGGTATGGTCAGCAATAGCCACAAAACAGCCTCAAATCAAAAGCAGCCAGTGGAAGAGACCCCCACCAACAGTCTGGTTCTTAATGACATCCCTAATGGGGCCACATCCTCAACACTTGATAGCACAGAGGATGTCCAGGGAACTCCAAAAAGCTCCAGCAATGTCCCTAGCAATTTATATCACTGATATTTTTCTTCAATTTTAAAAATCTAAGCATTGACTAAGACTCTAAAAGAAAGCACGTTACCACGGTTTCCCCTACAACCCACACAGCAATCGTGGTAATTCTTTAAAAACAAATCACTCTCACGCACTTGCCATGAGTCCTGTGGCTTCCTGGGGCCTCAGAATAAAAACTGAGTCCTCCGCATGGCCTGCAGAGGCCCTCCCTGCGGCCACCCCACCCCTCTGATGTCCCTACAACAGCTTAAATGCCATCTGATGGTACCCACCAGTGATCACTTCACCACAGGGTGCTGTCCCTAACACTTGCCACAGCCAGCTCTTTTCTATCTCAGCTTCAATGCCACCTCCTCTGGAAGGCTTCCCTGATGACCAGACCTACCAAGACCCTCACCACCATATGCATTTCCTGTCACAGCCCAATTGACACCTTTCAAGCACTTTTTATGCCCCATAACTTGTTTCTCTGTTTTGGGTAGCGAGGTTTCACTAATTGCTAAAATGCCGGGCTGGGTTCCAATTTGGAATCCTCTGTCTCAGCCTCCCAGAGTTCTGGGATTACAGGCATGTGCCTCCACATCTGGCTACTTTGCTGGTTTGACACGTTGTTTGTTTTGTTTTGAGATGAGGGTCTTATTATGTTGTCCAGGGTGGTCTCAAACTCAGGGCTCAAGGGACCCTCCCACCTCAGCCTCCAGAGTAGCTCAGACCACTGGGGGCACCACTGTGCCAAGTTTATCATCACCTTCCAAAGAGCACCCACACTATTCTTGGAAAAAATATGAAGTCACCTTCAACCTGGATGCCAAGGTCAGCCAGATGTACAATTCAGATGCTCTACTCAGCGACGGAGCAGAGAATGAATGTCCTGATGCACTATGATGGACCTGACGGCAGTTTCCTAAGAAGAAAGAGTCCCACTGTTCTGGGTCTCTGATCTGATCCCCGCAGCTCTATACACTCCGGTCAGAGAGAGGGAAGGAAGGGAGGAAGGAGTTTCACAGCAGGCAGTGGCACACAGCTGTGATCCTGGCTAGCTGGGAGGCTGAGGCAGGAGGATGGCAAGGTCAAGGCTAGTCTGGGCAATTTAGTGAGGCCCTGGCTCAAAAATTTAAAAATAATTTTAAAAAGAGATATGTAAGGATGTAGCTAAGTGGTAGACTGTCCCTAGTACTGAGAAGAAAAAAAAAATTGTTTGCCTGATGTCACAGAGACAGCAACCAAAAGCATAAAAAAGGAACTTCCAATTCCTCATTTACATCCTAAGCCACAACCAAACCCAAACACTGGCCGGAAAATCTCATTCCTAGAGTTGACCGCATCCCATCTGTTTCAGTTCTTATTTTGTAAATAGCTGAGAAATGGGGTTTTCCCTGAAACTGCTCAATCCGCATCTCCGTTTCCTACAGTCAGTCCTCTCCCGATTAAATACAGATTCAAAGAGCAAGGGCCACTGTGGTGGGATCAGAAGCAGGACAGGACAGTGTAAGTGCCCCTCTAGGCCGGCAGTTTGTGGGAGATCCCTGAGACACTACTCTCATTCTGCAAAGGCACTTTACTTCTCTACTTAAAGAAAAACAAGTACTTATCCTTTAGGGTAGTCTCCTTCTGGGGATATCTCCCACTCTTATAACTGGTTTTATTTTTCTTTTTAAATAACTGCCTTATGTAAAAACACATAAAATGCTATGACAAGCTGGGTGTGGTGGTGCACGCCTGTAATCCCAGCACTCAGAAGGCTCAAACAAGAGGACTGCAGTGAGTTTGAGGCCAGTCTGGGATACACAGTGAGTTCAAGGCGGGCCTGGGCTACATAGCAAGACCCTCTCTCAAAAAACAAAAAAAGAACAAAAAATATCAAAAGCTCCGAAAGTACTGTCAAACAAAGCTCTCCCCCTTATTAAAGAATTCAGTTAAAACTCAGTTTGCCACTGTCTGCCTATACAAGGTCTCACTGTGTAGTTCAGGCTGGCCCGTGTCCCCTGGAGCCAGTCCTGCTTCTGGTCAGGTCACTGCTGGGAGAGGGATTCCATCTGTCCAGGGAAGATGAGTATAACCCGAGGGCGATTAAGCAAACATTTCTTCCCTTTTCCCAGAGCAGCTGGCTCCATACGCTGAATGTTTATATGCAGAATCAACGTTCACAAGTCAGTCAGTCAATCAGTCCAGCCATCTCACAGATTCTGGTGGCTGCCCAGGTGGTGCCACATAGGGTGGGTGGAAAAGAAGCCGCTCTTCACACCGGTATGGCTCCTGAGGGCTGAATCCTGCTCTGTAATTTAGCATCTTTGGGAGATTCTGAGCAAAGATCTTGTTTCCACCTTTTATTTGCTGTTACTTTTCCTCAGAAGACAGTGAACCTACAGGGCACGTGGAGAAACTGCAGAACGCAAGTCCCCCTGCAATAGCAGAGTGTAGGAAGCAATCTGAGGCGAGGAGCAGCCGCTGGGCATGTCGCTGTGACTGTAGGGCAGATCTGGCTTGGGTTTAATGTACCCCACTCCTTAACATGCTGATGTGGAGGAAAGATTCAGCACAGCTGTGTTCAAAACACCAAAACCCAAAAACCAAAAACAAAAACAAAAACAAAAAGATCGAGACACTAGCAAAGCCCCATGGCTGTCCCCTCAACTCCCCTGGACCAGGGGCGCATCCCTCAGCTTTCAGGGAGGAGACTGTGCTGGAAACAGGAGCCCACCTCCGCCCATGGCCTGGACGCCCGGTGTGGCTGGTGTGCCCTGTGCAAGAGGAGGGCACAGGAAGGGACGGGCAGGGCGGGAGTCGGCCTGCTGTCTCCTCATGGCCTGTGCCACACTGCCGCACCTCTGGGGCCTTCAGCAAGGTCTCCAACTGCAGGGATCCGTGGAGCTTGGCGGATGCAATTCCCACAAAACGGGAAGCAGGGGGTGGGCACGCTCCCTATAGCTCTTCCCCAGGCTCTGCCTGGAAGGTGGTGCTCCAGCCACGCATCCTCCAGCCCTGCAGCCATCACCTGGCCTGCCCTGTGGAAGTCTCAGGTTCTGCCTGGGTCTCCCAGTAGTCCCTGCTCTCCTGAGGCCAGGGAGAGCCTGCAGTGCCACTCGCAGGGGCAGCAGGCCCTCATGAGAGGCAGCCACATCCAGTAGAGGTATGGGCTTGCTGTCCTCTGCCTTGGGTGAAACATAAAAACCTACAGGCCTGGGCCATGCACAGTGCTGCCTCTTTCTCCTGCCCAGGCCCAGGTCAGGGAGGAAAACCCACTACCCTCTGGGGTGGTTCTCCAGGTGTGGGCAGCACCAGCTTGCAGATTGCCAGCTGGGCACGGGCTGTGGCAATGACTGCAGACCCAGATGCAGAGTCCCCACCACTGGACCCCGTGCATCACCACTGTCACTCACCTGCTCCACACTACTGACCGCCACTGCCCACCCCACGCACGCCACGCTCCCCACACCCTGGCTCCTGGAGCTCCTCCTCCACCGCCCGACTGACTTCTGCCCGCTGACATGAACAACGCTTCCAAAAGCCCGAGTCTCTGCCCGCCCGGGCAGTCAAGGACCAGGCGCGCCAGGCAGCTGCCCAGTGTCCCACGTGGACAGGACAGAGTGCAGACACGGGCAGGCAGCCCTGTCACCCTAAGAGCTTGCTTCCAGTCATTTTGAGGGTTACTTTCCAGATAACCCCCAACCTAAGAAACGCTTTCCCCCAAAATTCAAAAAGCCTGATTTGTTTTTATCAGATTCCTGGTCCAAAGAACATCATGAGCATGCCTAGGACTCGGTCTAGATCAAAATCACAGAGCGCCCAGCGTTCTCACCCCGATACTGCTGCCAGCGCGCAGTCGTCGGCCCCGCCTGGAAGAGCAGTCTGCAGTTCTCCTCCCTTCACTCTTAGGACACAGCTGTCACTCAGCCACCTTACACCTGCCACTGTGTCCCCAGGGACCATGTGTTTGCTCTAATACCTCTGTACTGACACACACTCTCCTGCCTCCCTGGCTTCCTTCCTGTGAAAGGCAAATCATCTCACCACTCAGAGTATGCCTCAAGTTCAAACCTCTCAAAAAGAAAACAAAATGCTTACAAAGGCCAGGATCTAAAAACTACCAGCAAATTCAATCTTCCAACCACTAGCTGTCTTCTGAGCTCCTACAGTCTGGCTACACAGACCAAGGACACACACCTTCTTACCAGCTGGGCCACCAACCCGCAGGCCTGGCCTGGGGCACAGCAATGATTTTTTATATATATGTTTAATTATGAAGAGTTTTATAGGCTGCATCAAAAATTAACAGTGAGGAATGTCTGCATTAATTTAATCAATAACATAGATAACATGATGAATGGCTAATCACATCCTGCCAGCTGGTGGCTGCCATGAAACAAAGGCATAAACTTGCCTAATAATGGAAAAAACTTTCCTGAGTTGCTTATGACACTTAAACTAATAATTATAAGCAGTGAGGTGGCACATGCCTGTAACCCCAGCACTCTGGGAGGCTGAGGCAAGAGGATCACAAATTAGAGCCCAGCCTGGGCAACTTGGCACCTTAGTGACTGAGCAAGACCCTGCCTCAAAATAACAAATAAAAGAAAGGGGCTAGAAGGGGTGGGGTTGGGGATTTAAGTCAGTGGTAGAGTGCCTGCCTAGCAAGTGCAAGGCCCTGAGTTCAATTCCCAGGATCCCCCCCCAAAAAAAAAGATAGAAAGAAAGGGGCTGGGGATGTAGTTCAGTGCAAAGGTCCTGGATTCAAAAATAATTACTATTACTTCAGGTGAATAATAATTACTTTATACTAATGTCTTACTTCAGGTTCTTCATCAACATTTGATATTGGAACGAATTTTTTTTGAGGCGTCTCACCAAACTGCCTAGGGTGGCCTTGAACTTGTGATCCTCCTATCTCCGCCTTCAGAACAGATGGGATAGTAGGCATGCACCACCGTGCCCAGCTGAAAGTGATTTTTGAGGAAAGCAGAAACCACAGGCACTGCTGCTCCCTGCCCCATCTTCACAGCATCTCCCACATGATCAGCAGCTCGGCCACAATCCCAGCTGCTCCCGTTTCCACGTCTTGACTTTCTCCGGGTTATAAAAAGGTAACAAAGTATCATTCAGCTCACATGACAGTCATCCCGGAGTCAGTCCCTATGTGTGGGTCTGTAGTCATCCCCACCCAGCACAGTACAGCAAAGTAAGGAAGCTGTTTTCTCGACATTCCACCCCAGCAACCATGTCTCACACCTGGAGAGTGCTGGGTAAATATTTGCTGAACGAATGAAACATGCCCACTTGACACACCACATAAACAGTCTTCATGTAACTTCCATCTACTCACTTTCTCTCCCCTTTTGCTCTTACGATCTTTCTGTTAGGCTCCAACACTGTTTTCCTTTGGCTCAGGATTCTGCTTCCCCGGAACAGCATGAATATGTAACAAAGCTACTAAAAAGCAGCTCACACGCGTTAGCAGATTGTGAGACTGGCACCAGGAGAAACGAAAAGGATCAAGAGCTTCCATTTGCCAAACACGATGTGGCAGAGAAGCACCCTGAGTCCAGGAGCGTTTTAACTGCATCCTGTCGTTAAAATGTGATTCTTGTAGTTGCAGCTTTATGTCCTCTCCAAAAACATCACAAGGATAAAAACGAACAGCACAGGCCTCGTTCACATCTCTGATCCCACTAAGAGAGACTGACCCGAGATGAGACCAAGCATTAGCTGCTTCTAACATTATTCCTTAAAACTGATTCTGGTACCTTACGAGTCCTGGGGGAAACACTACTGAAAAATTTAAAAGAACTTTTAATTCTTTTGGGCACAGTTTGGGCACAGTTTAGGGCACAGCTGGGCACAGCAGCCCATGTCTACAGTACTAGCTACTTGGGAGGCTGAGGCAGGAGGAAAACAAATTTAAGGTCAGCCTGAGCAATTTACTGAAACCCCATCTCAAAACTAAAAAAGAAAAAAAGGACAATAGATCTTTCTTTATTGCTCAGTTGTAGAACCTATCCCAGATGAGGTCTGGGAATTGCCTGATTGGCCATCCCAAATATGTATCCACAGATAAATGCTTATGCTGGAGGGAATTAAGCTTTGAATAACATTTTTAAAACATTTTAAAAATATTTTTAAATTTTCAAGCAATATATGTCATGGTCTTAAACACAATTTATTTTCCATGAAAACAAAACTTTATATTGTAAAAACAAAACACAAAAAAACCACTTTATATTGTAGAAACATGACCAAAATATATACCATACATGATAAAATACAAAAATTACATGAAGTTTGGAGAGAAGCGGGGTGTGACAGTGTATGACTGGAATCCAGCAGGACGAACTAGGAGAATTCCAAGTTTGAACCTAGTCTGGGCAACTTAGCAACTTAATGAGACACTGTCTGTCTGTCTGTCTGTTTTTGAGACAGGGTCTCACTATGTAATTCAAGCTGGCCTTGAGTTGACTATGTATGCTACACTGGCCTCGAACTCCAGGCAATACTCCCTCCTCAGCCTCCTAAGAACTAGGAATACAGGCATGCAACACCATGCCCAGCCAAGACTATGTCTTTCAAAAAAAAAAAAGACTGAAGAAATAAGATGTACATGTGCTTGCTTCAGCAGCACATATACTAAAATTGAAATAAGACATACAACATGAAAAGGATAATGTAGAAGTAAATGCCTATGTGAAAAATTTTGATTCCTAAATAAGTGGCTATTACAGCTGATACACCCCCAACAGAGATCTGATGAACAAAAGGTGTTATACGAAGATTCGGTAAAAGTGCCTAAGTGGGAAATTGTTAAAATCAATTTAACATCAATGACACAGCAAAGCAGACCATACTAGCATTTTCTGCATAAAAATACGAATACATCCCTTTTGTGAGCTCCCACGGGGACCCAGAGTCACACTCTAGCACCAGAAACTGTGAATCTGCATCTCCCAATTCCATGCTGAAATCCTAGCCAAGGGGGATGGTATTAGGAAGTGAGGACTGGCTAGAGATGTGCTGGGGCCGCTGCCAGGGAAAACGCAGGGCCCCTCGCTGATGTTTCCTAAGGATTCCAAGCCAGCAAGAGCACAGCATTAAAACAACGTGCAGCACATCGGGATCAGGTCGCAGGCTGTGAACCAGACCTGGAGACAAGCACAGACCCAGCTCTGACAAACGGCAAGCCTGCTTTTCGAGAGTGCTGGGGACAGGACAGGAGCTCACAACAACCTGCCTGGACAGGCTGAGAGCGGGCTCCAAACAAGGTCCATAAAAGCAAAGCACTGCTTCACTAAGGAAATATAACCAATTAAGAGGCTTTTGGATCTGAAGCCCCTGCCACATTCATGATAGCTGTCTATCTTCTTTCTCTTCCATCTTTTTCACCAAATAAACTGTCTTCTGTTATACTAAAAAAAAAAATCTAATTAAATCACATGACACTATTAACGACCTGTAGAATCTCTGCCAAACACTGACAGAGAACAAAGAGACAATGTGCACTGAATACACTGCATGATATTTACTCAGAAGGCTAATGAAAGCCAGGTGTGGTAGTGCATGCCTGTAATCCCAGCACTCAAGAGGCTGAGGCAGGAAGATCGCCATGAGCTCAAGGCCAATCTGGGTCACATAGCAAGATCCTATCTCAAAAACAATAAGTAAACTAATGGAGTCAAGGTAGGGTGGGGTACGTCTCACTATTAACTAGACCCAGCCTTCCCCAACCTCAATAACAGCTTCAAAGAATTAGACAACATGCTAAGACAGGGCAAGTGGTGAACGGTCAGTCACAACAATGACGTCCAGCTCAGAGATGTTGCCCCTGCCAGGGCACAGCCAAGTCCTTCAGAAGACAACATAAGTCATCTGAGGTACGAATGATGCCTCCCGGTGTGTTTTTTAGTTCTGATGCATGCCGTGTTCCTCCCAGGAGCCCTCGGGGTTCTCTTGCTTCCCAGTTCCCTCCTCTGCTTTCTCCTCTCTTTTGGCCCATGCAGGCCGCCCACCACGCCTGCTTTCAGAAAGAAAGAGTGAGCCTCAACACTAACAATGGCTCCTAGGGGAGAACAGATCTAGGAAGCATAACAGGTCAGGGAGATGATTGCAACCTTGTTTCCACACAAACCTGGTCACTTGCTACCAAGCAGCAGGACAATTCCAATTCCACTGCTGACACTGCTAGGTGCAAAGGGCTTGCTGCATGCTCCAAGGGCACCTGCTTATACGTCTACTGTATACAGTCCCACCTTACTGGGGAGGGTGAGCCGTATTGCCAGAATCCATGCTGCCAGGACGCTGCATTGGGTGCACCTGGCATTTCTGTGTTCACAAGAACAAAGCCAGGAGACAGCATTCACGCTCCCTTTACACAGAGACAGCCAGGCTCAGGAAGGTAAGTACCTTGCACGGGCCATCCACGTGGTTGGTCCAAAAAATCCCATGAGATCCAACTGTGAATCACAACTCTGATAATGTTTCTTTCAAGGATTTAACTAATGACTAACTCAACAATGTAGCAATAACAGCAACAACACTGCAACTTCAAGACAGGAATTAGGAGCCACAAAAAGACACTTTGTCTTTCTCTACTCATTCATGTACTCAACAATTCCTCTTGGGCCACTGTGCTACCAGCTGGATATGGAAGCAATGAACAAGAATAGCATGGAGCCTCCCTTAAGCAGGAGAAACACAAAGTGAATAGATGATTTGATGCAGTGTGTTTGGTAACAGAACTGGAAAAGTACATTTTGTGGCTGCACTGGGGATCATACTCAAGGGACCTCTCCCACTTTTATTTTGAGTCAGGTTCTTGCTAAGTTGCCCAGGCAAGACTCAAACTTGCGATCCTCCTGCCTCAGCCTCCCTCAGTGCTGGAATTACAGATGGGCCGCTGTGCCCAGTTATGAAAAGTAATTTTAATGAAACATCTTTCCTATTCCTCCTCCTCCTCCTTCTCGGGTGACTGCAGACATTAAAGGTATAGGAAACCTAGTTACACATCTGGCTGTGGATCAGAATCACATCTCAAAACCTTCCAGACAGTTGGGGATTTAGCTCAGTGGTTAGAGTACTTGCCCAACAAGTGTAAGGCCCTGAGTTCGATCCCCAGCACCCAAAAAAAAAGCCTTTCAGACAAACAAGCACCCAGAAATATCAGACTCTCGCCAGCTTCAGTTTTTCCACAATACTTCTATTTCAGTAATCAGTTTTAAAAGAATGAACAGAGTGTGGCCAAAGGAAAAGGTGAATGAAATACTGCTCCTCACCAAGGGCTCTGCTACAAGCCAAAGACCTGTCCACCTCTCAGGACTAACTCCGATCTCCCCAGCCACCCCAAGTTCCCTGTCACAGCCACTGCTCCCCTGGGGGTGCCCCTCCGCTGGAAAGGGCTCAGTGGTACATGTACTCGAAGGTGACCACAGCTGGTTCACATGTGAGCCGCTACTGCCACAGGTGCAGCTCTCAGTACTGAGCAGAGCCAACAGCCCAGAGATATGCAATAAAATTAAACAGAGCAATATTCAAATCTTTTATCACTTACATATTTGTCAATCAGAATTTTTTAAGCTTTAAATTAACCACAATAGGATCCAGTGTTCCCCAGATCATGGCTCAAACTTCATACATGGGATTCTTCAGATCCAAAATACCTGTTAGGAATAATACACAAATCAACCTCTCTGGCTATTTCCTACCTTGGGGAAAGAGATTTAAAAAAAAAAAAAGGTGTGGGGGGGTTCATCATTTAGCTCAGTGGGAGAGAGCTTGCCCTGCAAGCACAAGGCCCCGAGTTCAATTCCCAACACCAAAAAAAAAAAAAAAAAAAAAAGAGTAAACATTAACTGCTATTAACTGAATAAATAACAGAACTGGGGGTTACAATTTGAAAAAAAATGTAAGAGATATGCTCACCAAGTATTTTCTTTTCTTTTTTTTTTTTTCTTAGCAGTACTGGGGATTGAACCCAAAACCTCAAACATGCTAGGCAAGTGCTCTACCACTGAGATACATCCTCAGCCCTCCCACTTTTTTTTTTTTTTTTTTAAAGACAGGATTCACTATGTAGTTCAGCCTGGCCTCAGCGATGCTCCTGCCTCAGCCTCCTGCATGCTGGGATTACAGGTATGCACCACCACATGCAACTCCAGCCCTTTTATTTTCTGTTTTGAGACAGGTTCTCAATAAGTAGCCCAGGTTGGCCTCAAACTTGTGATGCTCCTGCCTCAGCCTCTTGAGTAGCTGAGATTACAGGCAGACATCACCACTCTGGTGTCTTTTCTCTCCTTAAATCCATGACTTCCACCACCTGCACTGCCTACCCCATGCATTGCTGGCCCGCACTTCAGTCCTGGACGCTCTTCTCTTCCCACTTTCAACTCTCATCAGCAATGCAACTGGTCTTGTCACCAAGGACTACGGCTCTGCCAGAAGCCATGATCAAGCCTTGGTCCCCTTTCACCTGCATCACCATTAGAAAGACTCAGCGCGCGCGCGCGCGCACACACACACGCACGCACGCACGCACACACGCGCGCACACACAGACTTCCTCCCCAATGCCAGGCCAGCGTGCCCTGCATGCTCCTCCCCCAGCAGCTGAGCCCCACGATTTCTGGTCCTAGGTCCTCTTCATCTCCTGACCTTACAGTACAGGCCTGGTGAGGCAGGCTGCAGCCTCCACCCTCCTCTCCATCGGTGATCATTCGTAGGTCATCTGCCCATTCTGTGACAACATCCAGGTCAGCATTCCCAGCCCCAACCTCCCGCCACACTGCAAACCCCACACACAACCCTGATGTCTCTACGTGGATCAAACGATCAGCAGCATAAGCACAACAGTGTCAAAACAGGCAATTTTGCTGCCCTGTCAGAGACTCAATTATCTGCCTCCTAAGGTGTGGTCAGTAGCCTGCACATGGATGTGGCCCTGCAACTGTTCTGGCTGAGGAATGCATGCGATATGACGTGAAGCTTTCTCCTCCAGCCCTGTGGGGACAGGAACATGCCGTCTGCTTCCCCTTTAGTGTTTTCCTGAGGGCTGAAATGCAGATTCCCTCCTCAGAGCTGGACCAACAATCTTGGGCTACAGGTTAGATGCCTCATACAGCCAGAAACAAAGGCACATGCTTGTCATTCGAACACTCAAGAGGCTGAGGCAGGAGGACTGCCAAAACTGGAGGCCAGCCTGTGCTACATAGTAAGTTCAAGGATAGCCTAAGCTACATAGCAAAACTTGTCTCAAAATTAAAAAAAAAAAAAATTTTTTAAAGATGCTTCATACAAGGGACGCCAGCGCCCAAGCCACAAATGAGTCTAGTCCCACATTAATCATGAACTTACTAAACCAGCTCTCAACCCTCCACCTGCCTACATTTTTTACTTAACAGAAAAATAGGCTTCCATCTTCTTGAATCCATTATAATTTTGAACCTCTGTGTGGCAGCAGCAGGAAGCCGAATCAAAGTCCCAAGTAACAAATTTGGAGGCTGGAAATCATCAACCTTAACAGAACAGGAGACAGCCGACAAGGGCTTAGGGCTTGACACGGCACAGACACTGCAGGATGGAAACTTCAGGACTCCTCCAGGCCACAGTGAAACATGTGCAAATGCCTGCAACACCCCAGATATCAGCCTGGTCCCACCATGGCCTGTAATTCTCGGGGAACTGGTTGAACAACACAGACTCTAGTGCTCACTGGCTTAGTGCCTTGTGAAGGGAGGAGTCTCACAAGCACGCGCCATTCAAGCCACAGCTTGCAGGCCTGGCCCTGTGCTGGGGTGACAGGGCCCGCAGACAGCCCGAGGGATGGCCAGGCGCTCTGGTCTACATCCACTCAGCGTCTGGGAATGTGGGCTGACCCGAGTTGTATGCGCCACCCCTGCCGGGTCCCGCAGGAAGCATGCTGGAGAAACTGCGGCCTCAGGAAAGGGATGAGCTCAGATGCCGCATCCCACCTGGCACCAGGGAAAAGAGACCCAGGAACACTGGCCAGAGACTCAGGCAGAGGCTGCTGGAGGCCAGGGACGAGGGAGTGGCTAAGAGACTAGAACCAGAGCAGCAACCTGGCCAGGGCAAGAAGCCTCCGAGCAGCCCCATGGGAGCTTCCTGTAGCCACAGACTAGCGAGGGGTCTGCTGCCCAGCCTTCACTCACCCAAGTGAGAGCCTTTATGCCATTGTCCCATTCTGCTCCACCCTACTCCTAGCACCAGATGGGAAAGGGCAGCAAAGAACTTGTGCTTTCTGGGCTGGGGATTTAGCTCAGTGGTTAGAGCACTTGCCTACCAAGCGCAAGGCCCTGAGTTCGAGCCCCAGCAGCACCCCCCCAAAAAAAAACCTCCTACCTCAGCCTCCTGAGTACTGGGATTACAGGTGTGTGCGACCATGCCCAGCTATGTTTTAATCTAAAAGTTCCTAAAATAGAGGAAGCAGAAATAACCCCAAGGCATGTTCAATTGCTGTATTTGATCTTCAACAGAGGGACCAAAAACACACACTAAAGGAAAGACAGCATCTTGCTGTATAGTTCAGGCTAGCCTCAAACTCATGGCAAACCTCCTGCCTCAGTCTCCCGATGCTGGGATTACAGGCGTGCACCACCATGACCAGCTACAGACAGCCTTCACATGGGGCCATAATTTATAAACCTCATTGCTGGGCAAATCTGAACAACCAGTGGTACATGCCTGACTGTCCGTCCCACTGGGCAGCAAGAGACAGTTTCATCAGGTGGTACCGGCTGCCCAATCAGACAGTCATACAAGTCACCAGCGGTTCAAGCCTACAGGAACACACTAATCAATGGTGCTACAAAAACTGGCTAGTCACACACAGACTGAATCTAGACCTGCATCTCTCACCACGCACTGAACTAAAATCAAAACGGATTTAAATCAAAAATCTAAATGATAAAACGGAAACGCTTAGTCTGCTGGAAAAGAAAATAGGTAAAACATAGACAAGGCTCGGATCTCTGAACAGAACCCCGATGGCACAAGAAATAGTACCAGGATCGACAAATTGGGTCATACCAAATTAAAGTTCCTGCATGGCAAGGAAACAATCAAGAGAGTGACAAGACAACCTACAGAAGGTGAAGAAAATTTTTCCAGCTACTCCTCAGACAAAAGGACTGACATCTAGAATAAGAACTAAAAAAAAAAAATAGACACTCCAAAGTAAAAGACTCAATAAAATACAGGCACCAGAATAAGTAAGACACTTCTCAGAGAGAGCACCAAGAGGCATTAGATACATGAAAAACGTTCAGCATTGCTGGCCATAGAGAAGTGTAAATTAAAACAGCACCAAACCCAAGAATTTGGGAGGCTGAGGCAGGAGGATCACCACAAGTTCGAGGCCAACCTGGACTACACAGCAAGACCCCGTCTCAATCAATCAACAAAAATAAAACAAAAAAAACAAACAAACAGGGGCTGGGGATTTAGCTCAGTGGTAGAGCACTTGCCTAGCAAGCACAGGCCTGAGTTCCAGCCCCAGCACTCCCTCCAAAATAAACACTGAGATTCCATCTTAGTCCAGAAAGAATGGCCATCACCAAGAAATCAAGTAATAACAAACGCCAGTGAGGCTGCAGGGAAAAAGGAACCCTGCTACGCTATTGGTGGGAATGTAAACTAGTGCAACCACTATGAAGATCAGTGTGGAAATTTCTCAAAACACTAAAACTAGAAATTCTATTCAATCCAGCTATTCCCCTTCTAGATATTTTCCCAAAAGAGTTAAAGATATCACATTACAGTGATTCACGAAGCCCCATTTTTTTGGTTGTTGTTTTTTAAAGTTTTTTTTTTTTGAGATAGAGTCTCACTCTGATTCAGGCTGGCCTCGAACTCACTGTGTACCCCAGATTGGCCTCAAACTTGCAGTAAACCTCTCGCCTCAGTCTCCTGAGTGCTGGGATTACAGGTATGAGCCTCCTCGCAGACCCGTGTTTACAACAGGACAATTCATAACAGCTAAATCTTAGAAGCTGCCTATATGCCCATCAACAGATGAACAAATAAAGAAAATGTGGTATTTACCCACAATGGAGTACTCCTCTCTCCTAGAGGATAAACTCGAGGCATTCACAGGTAAATGGATGTACCTCCAGATGATACTTAAGTGAAGCAAATCAGACACAAAAGCTTATATAGCGTTGTCAGGTGTGGTGGCACCATACCTGTGATACCAGCACTCTGGGAGGCTGAAGCAGGAGGTTTGCTGTAAGTCTGAGGCTAGCCTGGGCTACACATTGACTTCAAGACCAACCTAAACTACACATTGAACCCTGTCTAAAGAAAAGAAACTTTATAGTGCGTGGTTTCTCTTGTATGAGAAACTCAAGTATATATAAAGGGAGCAAAATGAAAGATAGATAATAGAAGGTAGAGAGATCTTTTTCAAATGGGAAGGGGAACAAGGAATGGAGGGAGCAGAGAGGGATGGGAAGGAAAGGGGACAAATGAAGAATGAAGACGTGTTATGTACATGTACTAATTCCCCATGATAAATGTAATCATTATATATTGCAAACACGTACTAATAAAATTTTTTAAATTAATAAATACAGGTTCCTCAGTGTTCTGTTATCATCCAAAGATGCTATGCCTGAGTTGATATGGGCTTGCTGTCTGCCAGGAGGTGTTGGCTTTAGACCCGGGAACAGTGGTTTGGAAAGAAGGGCACACCAGGCTGAGGCATGTCTCGGGTAGAGCACTCACCCAGCATGCACAGCCTTGGGTTCCATTCCCAGGGCTGCAAACAGAAATAAGAAAGCTCACCACCATCCTTTCTGGTGAGAACTTTTGGCTGCATACAGGCACCCCAGCAAAAACTGCTCCTCGGCCTTCCTGACAAGTGGCCACAGCCAGGTGACCAGGTTCTGGCCAGCAGGAGGTGAGGAGACACCCATGGGACGATTTCCTGGCTGTGGAATGAAAGGCAAGTGTGACCCCTTCCCCTCTCCCCTCTCTCTGCCTAAATGCCACATGGGGGCCAGAGGGTGGAACCCACACACGAGGACTGTGGCACAGGATGGGTGGGCAGTGGCTGGACTGCCCCGCCGGCCCCAGCCATCTCTCTTCTGAGAGAAAGCAGCATCTCTCTGGCTTCTGCAGCAACTTCACATCCCTGACCTCGATGAACTAGTAATAACCTGACTCATCAGCCACCTTCACTATTTTGCAGTGCTGGGGATTAAATCCAGGACCTTCCCACTAAGCAGCAGCCCCAGCCCCTTTTCATTTTTTAATTTGGAACAAGTTCTTGCTAAATTGCCCATGCCAGACTCAAACTTACAACTCTCCTGCCTCAACTTCCCAGAGTAGTGAGGTGACAGGCATGTGCTACCATGCCTGGCTAATCAGCCCGCCCCACAAAATGTCTGACCATCATGTGTCTGCCTGTCACCTTCTCTATCACTCACCTTGGTCTGCAGTCTCCACGTGACCTAAAGGACAGTCCTACAACAGCCTCCTAACCTCATTCTGTTCACAATTTCCCCCTTAGCTATCTTCTTCACAGTGGCTGAAAGGGGTCCCTTTTGTTTTTGTTTTGTTTTGTTTTGGTGCCGGGGATTGAACTCAGGGCCTTGTGCTTGCAAGCACTCTAACCACTGAGCTAAATCTCCAGCCAGGAGTCCTTTAAAACATGAATCAGAGGGGCTGAGGATGTAGCTTAGTGGTCAGAGTGCTTGCCTAGCAAGCCCAAGGCCCTGAGTTCGATCCCCGGCACCACAATCAATCAATCAATCAGTAAATAAATAAATAAAACATGAGTCAGAGTGAGAACATGATGAGGGCAGTGATTTCAGTCCATTTTGCTCACTGGGATATCCTTGGGGTCTAAAACAAGGTATTTCACCAAATATAAGAGATCACAGATTATAAGCTGCACCAATATTTTTTGTACCACTGAGAAAAAAATACAATCCATTAAGCCACAACAAAATACCATAACAATAAGCCAGGACAGGACAATCATCAGTCCCAACAGGCCCTCCTTGCTTTGACATTTCTTTCCGGGTGATGTGAGGTCTCAGATCTTCAGCTGCCATTGGCTGGTGTGAATGGCAGTTCTCCTAATCACACTCTCAGTTACAGTGCACGACACAGCTTCAGGGAACTGGAGATTTCTACCTTGGTACAGTAGCTCCTTGAAGCCAGGAATGGTGGCATAAACCTATAATCCCAAGACTTGGGAGGCTGAAGCAGGAAGATCACCAGAAGTTCAAACCCAGCCTGGGCTACACAGTGAGTTCAAGACCAGCCTGAACTAGATAACAAGATCCTGCCTCAAAAATAAATAAAGTAAAATCCCCTGATACACTTGTTTACCACTTTGCAATAAAACACAGCATTGTGGTCACTCCTCCAACAACAAATATTTTCTCTATCAATAGCAAATCAGTAAAACTTCACTACTTCCATCCCTCTCTGCATACAAAGTAACATTTGCTTTCACTGCTAAATCAAAGTGCTTAAAATGGCAATTAAATTTAACATAAATAACACTCACTGAAGAGGTGATAACACGAACGGGTACATTCAGGTTTGCACATAAACAGGAAATGACAACCGTGTCGACACCCCACCTGGTCAGCAGTAAGTGCAGTGTACAGGACAAGAGGCATTCCCACTCCAGAAGCATGGCAACAGGGGTGGGGGCATCTCAGGATTGAAAAAAAGCACACAAGTCAGTAACTTTTTTGTTGTTTTTTGAGACAGAGTCTTGTTATGTAGCTCAGGCTGGCCTCACGCTCTGGGCAATCCTTCTGCCTCAGCCTCCCAGAGTGCTAGGATTATAGGCATGCACCACCACGCCTGGCATTCTGAAATCGTTCTTTCAGCAGAAAGTTACTGATTTTGCCAGGCATTTCTGTCTCAAAGAGCCAAAACAGCCTGGGGATTTAGCTCAGTGGTTACAGTGCTTGCCTTGCAAGCATAAGGTCCTGAGTTCGATCCCCGGCACCAGAAAAAAAAAAAAAAAAAAAAAAAGAAAGAAAAGAAAAAAAAAAATCCTTATCCAATGCCAACCCATTCTTCTCCCAAGCCAGAAACCCAGGACTCATCTCCCCAGCAGCCCAGCAGAGCATCAGGGCTGGATTAACTGGGATGCACTCACAGAGCAGCTGGTGTCTGTCTCAGATGGGTGGGGCTCAGCACCTCCTGCAACCCTCTCCGGAAGGAAGCTTCCTACAGAGAAAGCTCCACTCTAACCCTCTCTGATGTCCAGCGGGCCTGGGACCTGCCCCTTCTGCAGGTGGATGCCTCTGCCCCAGTCCCACCTCTGTGCTGGTTCCTGAAGATCAGCTTCGCAGCCAGTTCCTGGTACCCTTTCCAAGCAACTACCACTCAGCCTGAGGCCCACTTTTTCTCCAGAGTCTTCACTCAGACAAGGTCCTACCAGGAATCTCTCCTTGTTTTTCTTAGTATTTTGTGCATCCCATCACAATAGCACTTGGTCCTATATCGTCATCTTTAGGGGTGTGGTGGCCACAACTGTAATCTCAGCATTCAGGAGGCTGAGGCAGGAGGATCTTGAGTGCAAGCCCAGACTAGGCTACATAATAAGTTCCAAGCCACCCTGAACTACATACACAGTGAGATCCTGTCTCAAAAAGAAGAAAAGAAAAAGAAAACAAAACAAAAAACACCGTGTAATAATTTTTCTATTCCTATCTATCTCCCCCTCCACAATAAAACGATGTCCTTAAATGTTTGCAGAGTTCCCAGGCAGAGAAGTCACGGATGACAGTTCCAAAAATAAGTGATTACATCACACACATTAATGCAGAATAACACCTTATGGAGAAACTGTGTATAAAG